>JALPQI010001614.1:0-129454 GCA_025490895.1 Thaumatotibia leucotreta | reverse complement strand
AACCACGGCATGGGAATCGTATTAAACCGTTGCTATTGTTTTTCCTATTAGATTACTCATTTATATTAGCGCCTAGCCCCTAGTAATTAACATTGTGTAAAGGATGGGTATGATTTCATATTGAATTAAGATTTCTTTTGTTTTAACCTACTGATATCTTTGTGTTTATTTATTTAAATATTGTAATATTAATGATGTTCTTGATCAGGCAAATGATTGAGTCCCTTTAAAACTGTATGCAAAAAGGTTGATTTTAAGTATACTTTACAGTTAAGTTCATTTAATTTGAAATAGACTAGTAAACAAATAGTAAATCAACCTACAAAAGCCTCAAGTTTTTTGAAAAAAATAACTGATTAAAAGAGATAATCCTGTTGGGTATAGTAATTAAATTAATACTCATCTACACCAAGAAATGATGCCTACTTACTTTTATCTTGTGCAAAGTGTCCATAGGGAGTTGCCCTCACTTCAGGTATTCAATTTCAAATTAAATTTACTGGCTTACTTAAGAGTCTGGTTAATTTTTAAGCTGTCAGCAATAAATATATAATTATTATCTATAATAACTTGTGGGTTTTCCGTGTCAATATTGAATATTTATTGGTAAACAGCTGATTTTCTTACCTTAACTATTTATATCTGGATGGAAAACAACTAGAATTCTAAGATTATTTTGTTAGTAAGATTTAGTTTTTTTATTACAAAGTAAAATAAATGAAGAATTTTATAAAGAATTTACATGTTTGTTTGTTTAATATGACAGGTACAATGGTTCAATAAAAATTTTATAATCTTTTTTTTTTTTCACTTAACACAACAAACATTACATTTTTTAAGGTATTCACATTCACACATATTATTATGTATTTTAGTTAAACATGGCCAATGACATAAAATATAAAAAATAATTCAGTATTTCAAAGTCAAAAAGGTAATATTAGATGCAGCAAAATAAATAGGTATGGATAGAAATGGATTGAGAATACCTATATCAATGATATTATTTGTAAAATAGAATCACGGAAAATATAAAGCATCTATTCTAAGAATAATGAGATAGAAATGCAAATAATAAATATAAGGAATAACAAAGAGAGATATGCTATTATAATAATATTTTCATCACACTTGTTGTCTAAGCGCGCCATTGCTTGCGCGCGTAGCGGGATTAATAGAAAAGTGATATTCCCTAGGGAGTAATAGAAATGTCAGTACGTCATTTAATAATATTATGTCTTAAAACTTATTTTTTTGTCGGCAAGTGTGATGAAAAACATTGTATGCATCACGGTAGGTAAGCGGAATACTAACTCGAGTCATAAAAGCCCTCCGCCTGACGGCGTCGGGCTTCTAACACTCTCGTTAGTAATTCCGTACTTACCTCCCTTGATGCACAATGTACTATTAAGCAGCCAATTTAATTAAACAACATAAAATTTAATTTCTGTAATGTTACTTTAGTAAGTACTAAATACATTTTTATTTACTAAATTTATATACCAAATTATTACTTCAACTCAAACAAATGTTCCCTGAAACAACATTCAACCTACCCAGAGATTCTGTTTTAAAAATATCATCACTTAATCTCAAAAATGACAAGTACAGAAAAGTACATTTGGGCATTTATTTTTCTTGTTACCACTGCCTGTCATGTTTATTTTAACACTTCACCACCCTTGTGTAGTTGTGTATGGCTTGGATGACTAATTTTCATGGGGTAAGGGGATGAATTATTATGATTATAGGTTTTTTGTATGGCTGGATAAACATGCTACTGGTAAATGATTTTCTTTAGTCTGAACTGAATATATCATTGAGGGGAGGTGTAGTTTTAGTTCAGAGAAAGATTTTTGATGTCAAGAAAATCGATCCTGCAGCATACTTACCTAATTAGTTTCTGGTAAAAAGGATTAATTTAAAAAGAATCATTTCACAATTTCTCTGCTTTGCCTTAAGATTGACTGGTAGAGAATGCCTCATAGCATTAAGTTCGCCTTTTGTACGTTAAGTATTACTTTTGTGCCGTAAAATTTAAATAAATAAATCATAAAAAGTTACTGAAGCTAAGTTTAATTCAGGATAAAAAGATGACAATGATTTGGTTCCAGTTACAAAGAATATATTAATCATATGCATACAGGTTCTTTATATAATTTTGAAAATAATACATTTCATTGCAGAAAAGTACAAGTGTTTTACACTACATTTTTGTAATTTCTAAAAAATACCTGCTTTAATAAAAAAAACAAATACCTAATTTAATGATAAAGACCAGGATATTAACCTTCAACAAAACGATGACGTCACATCCCGTATTCAAATGAGCCTAATAAAAGTAATAAATCAGCAGTAAGGTATGCAAAGAGCGTAATTTTCATAAAACGTCTAATTAAGATAATTCATATACGTCACTCGTTAAAATGGCTGAAAACAGTGAAAACGCCATTATCCGTTCAGACCCTTTTGACGCGACGCGAGAATTGTTCGTAAATTGGGTATAGTATTAAATTAGATAACATAAGGAACCTGAATAATTTTAACAGGTAATTCCTGATTTTGAGGTTGAAAGCAAAAAAAATTCTAATGAACCCAAGTCGACTTATGTTCTTACAGTATATGTTGTTGTTGTATGTGTTTCTTTAAGTATATCTGTATGTGTTTCTATATCGTGTCTTACCATCCGATTATGATAAAAGAACTAATATTTAAAGGAAAGTAACTTTCTGCCCTCAGAACTTAAATTGAATTCGTTTGGATGTTCAAACTCAGGTTTCCATCATTAGTTTGTAAGTTTTGTAAAAGTTGAAAATCAAATTGTCGACTTTTTAATGAACTAGCGAAAAAACTAGTCCTGATTGTATCCCTCTAAATTATTTGGTACCCGCTTTAGGTGTCGAAATCTACAACTTCTGATAGAAAGAAAGTTACTGAAACTACCTATTTGATAAAAGTTCAAAGTACGTATCTACGCAAAAGTACCTAAATCAGAAAATACGTCGCTCAGTATAAACATGACTTTGAGCACAAAGAGAAAAGGTTTCCAAACCTTTATTACGCGCCCCCTAAACAAATATTAAAACAATATTTACAGATGCCGTCAGATACATAGCGGCCTAGCGGGTGCTCACAAATATCTGAGCAGGGTGCTAAGACAAGTTGCCAATCCTCTTCCTCATCCTGAACGTCCCGAGCAGTAATTTTAAGGGTTCCGAAATACAAGTCCGCTGCGTTTAGAGGGAGTTTTCGCTATCGTGCAACAAAATGTTGCAACAACATTCCTCCACCCGTTCGTCGGTTAAAAACAAAAAATACTTTTAAAATTAAATACAGACAACATCTTTTACATCAACAAAAAATGCAAAGCTGAATCTCCCTCATAGGTCATAGCAGTTTCAGTTCATTTATTGATTGTTGTCTATCTAGCACCCACCTATAATAATAGATATATTACTTTATATATTTAACACAAAACCAAAAATTCCACATACAGACTGAACAAGTGAACATTTTTATAAGGCGTTGCACGCTTTCTATAGGAGCATGTAAGGTTCTGGCAGAATATCAGCGATGTGGCTTGCCGCATCAACATGCTGAGCCAGCGCTTATTCTCTGCCATGACACATGGTAAAAACAACTATTTATTGTTTGTAATTCTTCTGCAAGTTAGTTTTAAGTTGCATGCCTTTTGTTTGTTAATTTCTCTGTTTTTATACCTACCATGTAAGTTGTGGAAATTGAATAAAGTCGTTATCTATCTATCTATCTATCTATCAATCGCTAACGCTTAATCGTCAATTGTAAAAGAAAGGCATCTGTCCACAGATAAAATATAGGGAAGATTCCGTGTATTAAGACATACATGAACAAACTATTGTCATCCTTCACCCCATCTCAAGACGTATTCCATAAGGAAAAAGAGACAAATAAAGTCGCTCAACTGGGTCGTGAACTCCATCAACGACTCCATTTTCTTGAACAATGCTACCAACCTGACTAGATAAAATGTCATTACTATTAGTGATGTCCAGTCTTCAATCGTATACTTTTATCGTCAATAATAATATTTTAACCAAATTAGGTAGCGAATACAGTAGGAATAAACCTTATTTCCTACTCAAAATCACGATCTTTTTCGATCGTGATTTCAAAATCTACATTTTAGGATAAAAATAAAATCACAAAGTTAACGAAATATTTTCTTTAATTAAAATGTCATAATGAGGGTTTCCTAAAACGTATGCCACTAGTTGGCGCCACTTAGCCGTAAGGTCCCGCTAAGAAACACAATTATCTAGCCCCAAAGAAAGACTAAGTAAATGTTTTTTTTTTTAAATAAAGTTTAAATTTTTTAATGTATTTTTTTTAACTCATACAAAATATTTAAACCAGAAACTATAAACATAGAATTTAGACAAGTTTCTGGACCTGCTCCTGCCCTGGTGATTTCAGAAAACTCTCATTATAACATGTTTTATGGACTTATCATTCCTTAAAGCATACCTAACAATTTTGGTATGATGGCTTCCTTATAATTAAATTAATCAGTCTACACAAGTATCACATGAGGGTCATTATTAAACTAAATTTAATTTACTTGCTGGTTGACATGACATTGGATGATTACCAAATATGGTGGGTAGTACGTCAGAATGTAATCACTTATTCGCGTACCCTTGCCTGAAACAACAGCTTAAAATTGTGCGGAGCATATTTTTGAATACTCTTTAGGGTACCAGTCGTCTGCCTTTTTGATATTTTTGACCCATAATAGCCTTTGTTCAGTGTCCAGTGGAAACCTGTTGGACATTAAAAACATCGATTCATTTTTGAGTTGACTATCAATACATTTATCGATATCACGATCGGTCTCTTAAGTACCACACTATGCGATACAAATGTTTGAATCCCACTATTTATAATTACATTACGAATGTAAATACAAATGGTTTAATCACAAAACTACACATATGTATCCGACAACAAATATTGAATAAGATTTTCAGTTACTTTTACCTTAATAAGGTTCGAAATCTTAAAATTCAAGTCAACACTAAATTGCCGGTGAAACGTAATGTCTTTATTTTGTTCATTCAGGTAACCCTGGCGGTTTTTACACCCTGGAACCACACAAGTCATCACTTTTATCACATTCCGTGCACTTATCGAACAGAAATATACATGAAAAGCTTTATTTTAATCACTTTTACTATTTGCGGTTTAGGTGCACTAGTATACACAAACAAAGATCGTTGACAGGCATTGCCGGCGTCACCCACAGATAAAATAGACTCGGTCTATCAATTTTATATGTCTATGCATCTGTCATTGTCGCACTAAGTCAAAGTCAAAGTCAAACTATTCTTTATTCAAGTAAGCTTATTAATAAGCATTTTCAAATCGTCTGACATTATCAAAGAAAGAAAAAAATCTACTACTGGTTCAAACCCTACACCGTTCCTGAGAAGAACCAGTAAGAAACTCAGGTGGACTTGTTTTTTCAAAACAGTATAATAATATTAATAATACATCTTATTAAAATAACATGCATTAAAGAATTGATTAAATAAAAAAAAATATTGTAATAGACATTTTTATAAAAAACAGAAATAAATAAAGGATCATAATATCTCTCGGATCGTAATATAAGAAAGACTGACAGAGAGGGAAAACTACGATACGCTACTAAGCGTTAGCGATTGGCAACTTGGCTAAGCATCCAGGGCTTTATTGTCATGGCATTAGAGTGTATGTTCAGATATTTTTGAGCATCGTTGCCGCTCCGATATATCTGGCGCCTGTTGAAGAAACTAACGCACCCTACAATATGAAAACCCCTGACTAAGAAGATCCTTTTTTTATACCACGTCGGTGGCAAACAAGCATACGGCCCGCCTGATGGAAAGCAGTCACCGTAACCTATGGGCGCCTGCAACCCCAGGGGTGTCACATGCGCGTTGCCGACCCAATAAGAACTTGTACGCTCCTCTTTTGAAGAAATACATACTGTAGTCCATCGTGAAAAACCTCTGCCTAAAAAATTCAAGATCCTGTGATGATCTTGAATTTTTTAGGCCGAGCCACAACAAATGCATGTGCACCACGTGCGCGTTGTAGTGTATGTAAATGTCATATTAGATTGCACACCGCTAGCGTGGCGTGCACATACGCGTGTCCAGCAAGCGGTATGCCATCTACCATGAAATTTACATACACTACAACCCGGCTTCGCCTTTACTGTCTTGGAAACAGTAATCCTAATGGCCTGGGTCGCGTTTTATAAAGTTACAATTTACAATTTCGCTGTTTGCCTCTCTAACGCACGCACAAATTGGCTAGAAAGAGAGGCAAACAGCGAAATTGTAAATTGTCACTTTATAAAACGCGACCCTGGCCACGACATTGGTCTAAGGCGACCAGCGGCCAGCGAATCTCCCTCTCGCACGTATGGTTTTCCGCTAAGCCGGTCGCCTTAGACCAATGTCGTGGCCGCGGCATAAGCGATACCGATTATTATAACCTTATTGTACTCATAGTAATAACATACTTACCAACTTTACCATTCCCTTCACGTCCAGGGCAACGCCCCGCCTTTTCCATACGCTTACAGACATCAGATTAAAAAGACTTGCTCGTTTAAAATTAACACGGACTTACGCCTGTCTAGCTTTGAGTCTGCAGGGCGTATTCTTAACGCGAGGCAAGCAATATGTACTTTATTATTTAAATTAGCCAAATCGATTGAATCGGAGTCGATTTGGGTTTCAATGTTTTCAACAGACGCCTTTTGTGATCAAATTCACCGAATAGTCCCCACGGAAAACATTATAGGTATTCCGTGATACTGCCCATCTTTACAAATACACATCGAAAGGTGCATTTAGACCATACGAGCATTCGCTCTCTATCCCCCACTCAATTTCAACGATTCACGTTTTGTGTAACGAACCTCTTTCGTAGAGTGGGGGATAGAATGAGCGAATGCTCGTTTGGTCTAAATGCACCTGAATGCTACAGCTTCATATTTAACACTTTACCTGCCCAGTTGAGACGAATGCTAAGTAAGCGTTGGCAACACTCTGGAGACTCCGAAGCCATCGTAAATGCGCTTCCAAACAATGCTATCTCCACATCTGGGGCGGTTGAGTCAGTGTGACGTCATTGGGCAGAAACGATAAAGTATGATCGTGGTATGGACATGTGAGAAATCTTTTCCCGCTTTTTATGTCGTTGATGAGTGGTGTAGTGACATAATCATATACGAATCGGAAGGCGAACGTCAAGAAGACGAAGCTTATTGAGGTTAGCAATATTTAGAGACATGAAAAATGCTCGGTATAGCATTTCAAAATTTTACTAGTGCGAATTCTAGTGCGAAACTCGGGTCAGAGTAGCGATCAAAATAAGGTTAGATATAGCTAGCTAACATACAACGGTAGTCAAATGAAAGAGCTAGCAAAAACTAGCCAGGGTGTCGCCGTCGACGGATACGTCTGGGAGGACATCATCATCATCATCTCATCAATGAATTAATACTACAAAAAAAGCCCTGCTACATTACTTCGCATTGGAAGCTTGCATATTGAGCATGTGTGCTTTGTTTTACTGTTTTAAATGAGTATTTACCACCATCATTACGTTTAAAGCAATTCAGCTGATATATTGAAGAAAATACCAATTGAATTAAGGCCAGCTAGCCCAAGCAAATCCCAAGGGATATCAGCAAGGCAAAACGTCGCCAGTGATCCTCAGTCAGCGTACAAATACTACTAAATCGTAAACGAGGATCAGTCTCTCTCACTCCAACGAATAAGTAATCTGCGTGATCTGAGAGAGACAGACGCTCGAAATTTACTATTATCCATGTACAATCGAGTTCTGTACTGTACGCGATACGCGCCCACTAAGATAATAAGGGACCGATGAAAGAGGGAAGATCCAAAATAGGATTGCGTAGCAAATTGTAAACACTGCCTACATTCTAAAAATTTTCCTAAAACAACCATTTACGTCATTTGTGCGAAATCTGTGTCAGTATCGACGGGTGATATCATACAAAGGAAATTGAGTTCTCTAAAGGACTTGTTTGTTCAGTTTCTCGACCAAGTCTGTCACTAATGATACAACTGAGATACAAGTGATACACCCAAGCTCTTTATCTTTTTTCCGGGAAAACCGTGGAGAAATTGGCTCGAGAAACTGCACTCGGAACATGGACATATCTGGAAATTATATGTCTACAATCGTAATTCATTAATCTTGCCATTATAGCCATTCAAAACTCCAGACACGATTGCTTGGTAAAAGCCGAATATTTGGGCCAAAAAGCCGTACAATCTTAATATAATACCTGTTTTTTTTTTCGTGTGCGATATGGACGATAACCATTCGTCGTTGTCCTTGGAACTCATTGAGTAGCATCGTAAAAGTCGGTGGAGAATACGCGTTGCCGACTCTTTCAAAACCTGATCACTCCTTTTTGGAAGACAAGACACCAACTGTAGTTTTTAATAGTGAGATTAACAAACTAGAGATATGCGTATAACCACACGATATCAATTAGGTACCAGATAGTTTTTACATTTCCATTGATATGATAGAATCACCTAAATTCGACTCAGCTTTATTATATGGGAAGTTTCATAGTAATCATGTTAGATAATGTTTACCAGTCTGTCAAGTAAAACTAGCTTAGTTTTGGCAAGGGAATAACTAGCTACCGAGCCAACTTATCTCCTGTAAAATTAATAATTTATCCTGGCATAATTGATCGTGAATTGATCTTAATTAAATAATTACTTCCGGTTCCACTCCACGGTAAAACTGGCTTAAATACACGTGCATAATATAGCTATGCAATGTTATAATTATAAGCTATTCAGCATGTAGAAAAGGGTCAATTTAATTTGCAAGATTTGATTACTGATAACAGACGAATGAAATTAATCAGTTTGCGAGGGTTATCGCGGTACATTTCAGATATATCGACGCCTTAGTTACCTAGCGGTAAGGACAAACCTTCAATTTGAAGCCTGCGAGAACCTCGGCTCGAATCAGTTATTTTTCTGAATCCACCATAGTTGAATAGACCATTTCGATCATAAGTTATTAAAAACAGTTATATCTGAAGGTTTACCGCGAAACACGTTACACGTGTTGGCTGGACGGCAAAAGAGTTCAGTTGAAAGGAAAATCCAACCGCCGGCGATGATCGTCTAATACTCGACATAAGGTATAATTATGTTGATTGTGTGCTCTCATGCTCGTTGCGCGTACGGGTCTTGCAACAAGATCGACTAGTCGAGAGCACATGAGCGCCAACAAAGAAGATGAAACGGAGCGAATGGTCAGTAGACTCAGGAGCCTCTATACACAAGTGTAACAGATAGGCACTCTCTCGTCGCTCGAAGGCTTACATCATCAAAACATGTGACCAATTAACACTTAGTCGTTTTCATTTAAAAATTGTTTTGCTCATTGCAAACTCGTCGATTTCAGAATCATGTACCCCGTGACTTAAAGTTCCTGACATTAACGGTTGCTAAATGCCTCGTTTTGCGTAATTAGGTTGTAAATCAAGCGACTTGACATGGTTCAGAACGAGGACGTTGGTACGGAATGTTCGTTAAAAACTGGGACGTTGAGTACTAACTCGTTTGAATTTTAAAAGCTGCGCGATTTTGAAAAAGTGCCTAGTAACTAAATTAACTTTTTACTAGACAGATACAGTTAAGTGGTCGTCACACTGGCGCTGCATGCGCGATCGCATGCACATGACAACCGCCTTAAATAATTTTAAGGAAATTATTGAAATATTCGCTATAGATCTCTTAAGCCTCGGGTAAAGCTCACTCGAAGCGACGTTTATGTTTATCGTTTTAATCTTGACAGTAAACACCAAGAAGGCTCCTGTCAAGCCGTTAAAATGTATCATGTTGGCGTAACTATTACGCGATAAGCCATTTATTTTCACTAAAATCGAGATGAATCATATTCGCATAATATGAAAAGTGCCTATAAAATTAAATAGATTTTGTGGCCAACATGAAAGCTTTTGACATTATCGCACCGTCATTCACCAAAAGATCTAGATTTCATTCGAAAAGCAAGTCATTTGGTAATAATTTACACAATTTTCTTTTTTGTAGTCTGGAAAGGATCATTTTATCTAATTATTAAAAATTATGAAATTGTCACCGAGAACACGAAGATATTGATCGAAGTTAAAAATGTATATTCTGCGACGTTCAGCTACTACAGGAATAAAAATATTTAAGTATGTTTTGATAGAAAGCGAAGTAACAGATGGCGGTTATTCAATATAACATACTATTTATACAGTATGTTACCATGATCCGAGCTTTTACGAAAATGGATAATATTTGCCAATCGCTTTTCGGTGCCCACTACCGTTTTCCGAACCATTTTGGGTTCCTCAATATAATGACGACTCGAAGTAACTCCCTAACCAGTCAGGTCAGTTATTAAAGCAGTTTCAAGCATTTATACATATTTGAGGGTCTACCGGGAAACACTGCGCATTATTAGCAATCATTTTCAAGTTTTAACATTTGACAAATATTTAAATTGACCTCACAATTAATTTTATTTCCTTGCAGCGATCAATGCGAGGCATGTCAATGTCAAATAATGCAGTGACTATTATTGTTTATAATCGCTTATTAACGATTCATTTTGAAGTACATTGCTTCTTAGGTCTGGATTACAACTGTTGAGTTCTTACGTAAGTTGTAGGGACGGAGCTATACTAAAGAATGAGAGGTGAATATCGCTATCTCATTCCTTAGTATAGCTCCGTCCCTACAACTTACGTAAGAACTTACAGGTGTACTCCCAGCCTTAGAAAGTTTATTCCTTTTCAAATTAGAATTTTGGATTAAATAATGCTCACGGTTTGGCGAAAAGTCTACATCTCATTCCTTGGGTTCAATAAAAGCCTGCATGAAGGTAACATCACCCTGTATAATTTTAACCAATAATATTGTCAATTACACGTTCAGTAATGAGAGTAATGTACCTAATCTCAACATTCTCAACTTATATGGTTGCAAGATTAAAACGACCCTTCGGCATTCCCCGGTCCCATAACTTGTTTTTACCTGTCCGTAAACAGCAAGGTTATAAAGTTAATTCCGTTACGATTTGAATTTAAGTGGGTTCTTAAAGTGCGCTTGACATACATATAAGATAAATGTCTGAATCAAATGTCAAAATCTACACAGATTTGCAAAGTTGCCGCGGGACAAGTTTATCACTTGTAAAACGCGGAACGAATCTTTAGAGAAATTCTGGAAAGCTGACCGCCATTGTCAATCACGATTTTGGTTTCATGCAATACAATACATGATTACTGGATAATAAGTAATAGTTACAAAATCAGGAACTCAAAGATTTTTTTTAATAATTAAGGCAAAAAATATCGTTTAGACTTCTCAAAGTTAAAAATAGACACGCCTCAATAGCCACGTCTTTGTTAAATGAAAACGCAATAATTTAAAACCAAGTTCTTCTAGAGCATTTTTAAAACCTTACAAAGAATTTCCTTTGTTTCAATTAAACTTTTGTTTCCCGTTTTTGGCCATCTGTTTCCTTTTCCGGAGATTTGTTAAGACAACTCGTACAAATATATTCCTGGCTTGCCCTAAAAGGCGAACTTTGCCTAAAAGATCTCACAGTCTGATACATCCTTTGTTTACCACGTCACGCATGTCACCTCCAGATATATCATTCCAATCCCCAGTCAAAGGCAGGCAAGTTAAACTCAGACAAACCAGTATAAAACATTCCCAGAATTTGCATATTCGTTCTAAATTTCCAAGTAAAATTTAACTGAAACTCCTCGCTTGAGCTTAAGCAACCAATGAGAATATCGACTTCAACCTTTTAAATAAACGATGAAATTAACTTTTCGAGTGGAAATTCAGCGGCGGATAGTCAGTGAACTCGAAAATTCGGGAAATTCGTATTTACCGAAAATATTAATAAATCCGCTATCTCGATTAATCGATGAATTTGGATTAAATATTTAATGAGGACGTCATTAAGCTTATCAATCTGGATTATATACGTATAGTAACAACATAGTGTTTAGTATGTAGCAAGTTTTAAATCCTTTGAATGTAGTAGTTTAACAACAAATACTCAAAGAATTTGTTTCCCTCTTTAGTCTTCCAGAACGCGAACAATTAACGTTCTGTTATATATTGCAGGAAACCTGGATGAAGAAAGTGCGCGATCAATCGTTGCGGAGTCCCAGGCCTTTGTAAAGAAGTGTACGTTTGTTATGATTCTGATAACATCGCTTATGGTGTAATGTAAACCCTCCCGTTAGTGAAACTGGTGCCAGACGGTAAAGAAACACCGATAACTCTTCTTCACGTTTTATCGAATCAAACAGACATAGCGTGGGTTCATTCACAACAATAGAATAAAATAACGATCTTGATAGCGTACCAGTTTGCCATGTTTCTGCAAAAGAGGCCAAGTGTGACAATCAACATAGATCATCGCCCGAACTAACAAGATCCATCAAAGATGATTCTAATCCCTCCATTTCCCTTTCTTATAGGTGGTTCAACGGGTCAATCTATACTGGCCCAGGTGGTAAATTTGCCCGGCAAGACAAGACCCTTTTGTCATCATGCTTGACTATACTCTTCGGGGATCTTCAAACTCTGGTCTATTACACAATTGCAACCGTGGTAATGACAGTTGCATCGGGTTGCATCATCGGGTCATTCAATTGTTTCTTTAATAATGTTGATTTAGCCGTCTTCCATTGTCGAACCTCATAAATTCGTAACTTCTGGTGGGTAAATTTGAGGTAAACGCACGAAAGGTTTGGAGCAAATGACATCTTGGATTACGCAACACATGAGAACGGCTCAAGTACCTAAATTATACATAGTTTTTTTACACAATTTTCAATCGTAATGATTAGAAATAGTGATTTGGTGAAACATACATAACCCTAAATCATCGAACAGTGTTTATGCTAAGACGAATCATATCAAAAGAGCATACGAGTAATTATACATATAGCTTCAATGCACGAAGTTGTTTAATAAAGACAGTTAAACTGAAATCTTAAATGTAATCTACGAAGAGACGGGAAGGGTTAGCTATAAAAAACAAAGTCATTCTATAACACGATTAATTAATACAGAGCCCTAAAAATAGCATTCCAAGTTTATATTATTATATATCCAGACATCATTCCCGTGAGACAGCACAGAAGCCTACCACTCCTACCAGCGAATAGCCGCAAAAAGCGAAAATTACACACCCCACGTGGCAGGGTACTTAGCGAAACAAGTTCTAGATAAACTCGTGTCCTAGTTAATCGAGCTCTGCGGTTGCGGGACATGCCCCGTTTCACACTCGGATACACATTTGTTGCAGGCATTGATTTTTAATGTAACCGGTGAATTATGTGGTAAAGTATAACTGCTATTTTCAATTATTTTATTGAGTTTCTCAAAGATAAGGAAAAAATCGGTTACAATTACTTCGAAATTACAAATATTCGTTTATCTTCGGCTCCTCATAGAACGAAATGAAATTTAAAAGAGTTGACCACCAGGCATTCTATACCTACATATTTATATGAACATGATCGCCAATCTAATTGTATCCATTAACTTATTGGGTAAATATTAATTTAAACTTTCACGATTATCACTCATATTTTAAAGACAAACGGGTCTTAATCGCGTAAACTTACGTTTAATTATATCCTGACGTTTCGGGCATGACGTTACACCCGTGGTCGCAGGCTGAGTCTGCCTGCGTCATTTAAAATATGGGTAAATATTACTTCGAATGTCGATCCGAGTCTGCTTTTAGAGGCTTAATCAGTTCTTATCAAGTCACTAATTCAAGTCATTCTTTTGCAGAATTTTTCCCTAACGGAATTGGTACGTTTTATTTTATCTGAGCAGTGGAAAATCCACTTAGCCTGAGTAAGAGCACTTGGTTGAACTATTCCTGGTAATATGCTACATTGCTCTTCAGCTTTTTCGCTGACAAAACAAGATGTAATGTACTTGATTAAGCATATTTGAAGATTAATCTAAAGATATACGCCAAAAGCAGAAAACAGGGTCTTATTTAAACTCTTTTAGTTTGATATAACTGGCGATCTTTTAACCGAGGTAATTGTAGGTTAATCTACGCAAACAAGAAATGAGCCCGAAGCCCGATAGCCCGAACCCAAATTCTGAACATTAACCCAAATTCGGCTTGAAAATCTTTAAAGCCAAAAACCTATTTGTTTCGAAGTAGCTCAGAAAGGGTAGGGTTCTGGCATTTTGGGATCATGAAAATGTTTGTTTTGTTTATCCCCTGCAGATTTTCCTGTGGCCTTATGATTTTGAATTATTTACTTTCAAAACTACGGACAGAATTTGTTAGTCGAAACTACACTATTTTGTTAGTAATTTAGAGATTGTATTCATTTTTAGAACTGGATGTAAAAGTAAATTCGAAGGAGTTTTAACATTTTTAGCTTTTACTAATTATACCGGATTCCATGTTCAAGAAAATAATCAATCAACGGATTCTTAGCTAGTTAGATCATTAAAATTTCTCAAACGCTACTGACTCGGTGAATCTATATTTTGTGTTTCATATTAGATTGTGCGAATTGACGTTTCTTCTAATTTGCGACGGTTTTAATGATTGGAATGTACCCTAGTTTTAGCGGCAATTGTTTTGATGTAATACGTAGCTAATGAACAATTAGATATGCAATTTTAATTCACACATACGATATATAATATTAAATATATTGATGAGCCTTTTTAGTAAAAGGTTAAATTTTTGGAGTTGATCATAAAAACGGAATTTGTCTTTATGCAATCGTCTCCATAATAGTCCGTAGGAAACGTCTATGTGGAACTTTCCACTTAAATTTATTACGTACACATTATTTACACAATAACCTATGTTTTTCTTAGTTTGTATGTTTATTTTTTATCTTCGAACAATGAATGAAATAAAAACATAAACATACATGATCAATCAATCAGCAGCAAAAATGTACAATGTAGGCTGCAAAAATATAAAATACGTGCCATCTAGAGTCAGATATTTCAGCAGCTTTCGATGTGTAAGATATTATTTCTGGTGAGAAAGTCAAAAAGTCAATAACCTTTTGTGAATTAGGCAAGTATTGCTAACTATTTTATGCTAGATATATAGCAATACTACAGTGTATTTAGCGAAATAACCAATATTTTTTGCGGACCCTACATAAAAATGTCCATCTCCGCACATAAAATATGGTCCATTAAACAAGTTTCCCGGAGTAAAGTGTACTGTCGCAGAAAATGTAAGGGAAAACTTAAGCCTGATCAAGTGGGAAGTCTTATGTAAGTGGAAAAATGCGCCTTTTATTCTTTTTAGTTTTCCTGGAAAATCTTTCGACGTGTACTTTAAATCTTTAAAAGTTGCACATGCTGTGCAGTAGAAATTTGCAATAAATTTCAGCCACATCAGTATTGTCTATTTTTAATGAAATTTTGTTGCAGTCAAATTCTTATTAATTTAAATGACAACAGAAACGTAAATTTCCAAGCTATTGGATGTTCTGAGTTTTGAGTGTAGACTTAGTGACAACCTGGTGGTCTGGACAACACGTTAAAATAAAAGTATAATTCATTGGCAAATGAATAATCGACTTCCTATCCGCCTTAAACCTTGAATCCGGATAAGCTATGATCATTGGCCACTTCAAATTATGATAAATTTTCCCTTGGCTGAAGTCTTATTGCGATTCCAGAACGATTTATCCCCTTCAGTTTGTTTCATCGGAACCACCTTAATGTAAACTGTAACTAAGCCCAAACAACCCGACTCCATTTCCAATCGGTGGGCGTCGCCGTTGGTTTAATTTCAATCAATTAGTTAATTTCACAAACGGGTCAGATCTTGTTTGAAACTAATCTAGATGGGTATTTAATTATTTTCTCGACTTATGAAACCGCCAAGTAAATTCATTTAACAACCGACAGGGATACTGGAAATACGATTCGTTTGAAATTGTGTGGTATCCGCAAAGTTTCAATGTTTGGTTAATCAATCAGTGTTCTTGTATTGAATTATATTTAGGTGGGAATATTGTTTGTTTATTTTATAAATGGGTAAGATGATCTATTAGATAAATCGAAATAACATTAGAATATTGTATCTACTAAAAAACACCCATTTCATTAAACTTCCTTTTCGGTATCATTGCTGTTCAACTAACTGTGAATGAAAAACATTTCGGTAATAGGTTAAAAAAATAGATTTTCGTAATATGAACCTTTTTTCGGTCGCTCTCTTCTTAAAAATACTTTTCTGATCGCTATACTGTCTGCATCCATTAACACCAAAAGCCGATGACCTGCGTGAAATCCAATAAATTTGTGTGACTGATTTTAACGAAGCGCTGATATTGTAATAAAGGTGTTTTCGTGAGCCTTTTCCTACCTATTGTTGAACGGCTTTCCTCTTTAATCAAGCATTCAGACTTTTCAATTGTTGTTGTTGATTGGAATAACCTCACTATAATTGCCTCTTTCAAAGCCATGTTGTTTTGGTCCTAATGAATCTTTAAAGAGAAAGTTCGTGATTCTTTAATTAAAACATCAACTACTGGCGACGTTTTTTGTAGATATCATGCAACATTGTGAATGTTTAATATTATTTCCTGATTTAAGAACGGACTATTTGTATTTCTATTAAGACAATATTCTACAGTGGGATCAAATTTCTTCAAATTTTAGCATCGTCTCAAAGAGTTCAAAGCGGCGTAATTAAAAAACTTGATCCAATTTGACCGCCTTAATCGAAATTAGATGTATAAACTCTGCAAGCATAACGTTTAATTCTCAATTATTTCGCGTAGTTACTTCCTCGATTCGTTAAGTTATTAGCAGCGTAAATTACTTTTGTTTTCAAACGTTTATTACATTCACTCGACCTTACTATAAATATAAGCTGTAATATTATGTTCTGTTGCAAAAACAACATCCTCATGCTATTGTGGCATTGTCATTGAAACCATTTGTGTTATATCATTTGACCGAGACTCTGTGGGAATATTCTGTTCATCTGTAAGTAGTTAACTTTTTATGGACTTTTCTTAATTTCCCGTTCGTTTCCTACTAAGTATACTGAGCAAATTGTTTTTTATACAATGTGTTGTGTTCTTTCCGAGATTAATGTGTCTTATGTTTTGTGCAATCTGTTTGTATGGGACAGCTAAAATTGTTCAACATGTTTTTGCCAAAAAGTATAACTTCCATGAGAATAAAATATATTGTCATAAGTCAAAATTATTATTACATTTTTTGGTATGAACCAATTTCAGTGCAGTCAATATTGTACTATGCATGTCGTCGCTCTTTACGACTCTATGATATTGCGTGTTCGCGAGCATTGTATTTAAAGTACCTAACATGTGAGTCATTAGCGAATCGTGAAAAATGTCTTTAGAAGTTGATAGGCAGAAAATGTAAAATGTAACTGGAATTTGTATAAGTCGCGATGCGTGTAATGACTAATGTATTGCTGTAGTGTCTTTTAGTGTCAGCGGCCCTACCGCGAAGTAAGTGTCTGATAAAGTAAAGGGACTGAGAAAAATCCTCGAAATTTACGAATTTCGATTTTCGCGGTAGAAGGCCAGACTGCTTTGCTAAAATGTAACTAAATTGCCAATTTTAACAACAGACGAGTAATAATGGAGTTGTTTTGAAGTGTAGGTTAGTAAGAATTAAATGACCATAGACAAGAATAACTTTTTTTTATAATGGCTGTTACAAATTCTGAATATGTTAGTATGAATACATTCTGTCACGATGACATTAATTAAAGCAACTGTTAATAAAGAAGTCATTGTATGAATAAATTACACGCTAAATCGACAACTAAGGAAAAAGCGGACTGTAAATATTTTCCGCTAGATTATAGCGGACTATAGCAGGCAATTACAGCATCAAATTATTCATTGCCGTCAACGACAAAACCCTTTATTTCTCTTCCAATTATAAGATTTACTCCGAAATCTTCATCATCTTGCGAAATCAAATCGGCTCTAAGAATCTCCGCGTTGGTACGTCCATATTTAGAAGGCCTGCTCCCACCGAGGATCTCTATAGAATTATCATTTCGTGAATATTCAGCCGAAACTTTGAAATAACACGTTCTGCGTTTGCTGATTTGTTGATCTTTAGTCTTTACGTTTTACGATTCTCTTTTTTACTTGGTTTTGCCTTTTGTTACTAAGGTAATAGTAATAGGTAACCTTACCTACCGATAAGCATTTTAAATGTTTATTAATTTATTATTGGTGTTTTACTAGTCTGTTGTTTGTTGTATTTTTAGAGCAGTTAATTATTTTTTCGGTATACCCATAAAAGAATCTGGCTTTTTATAAATATAATACCAGACGCTTCTATATTTAAGTATCAGTACTAGGTTAGGTACAAATTGCAACTAAGGTTAATCTGTACTGAGATTGTGTCTAAAATACAACAAACGTTCACTTTTGCTTTTTTAGTTGTTACGGTTGAGTTTTTTCTGAAGAAGAACGACATTAAAGTCTGTTTTATTTATTCGCCGTCCTCTCAACGGCAATTTACGAAATACTTGTTTGCGTTAAAAAATGACACGGAAATCGGAATCAATTCCCACAACAACCGTTTGTTTACAAACAAACTGCCACCGATACTGCTGTGTCACAAAAACTCGCAATCTCTCGTAACTCAGACTTGACTTTTAAAAATAGAACACCTTACCGGGAGTTGTTATCGCCGTCTAATTTCGGTGGAGAGGATCGTGTGCGCATCTGAATCGGCTAACTCTTAAAAAGTCTTAACAGCTAAGTCTTGTTTGCATAAGTTTTGAGTAGTTTTAGTGGCTCTGTGGCTCCGTTCACAGGAAAAAAAGGGTTTTTTTAAGAAATTTATACTACCACCTAGTACCTACAAAAATTTGATCTTTTCAAAGAACGACTTAGTTTGACATCTACGCCTATGCCAATCAGAACCTTAGTTCTTTGCTTATGCTACTTAACGGTATACACATTGAAATACTTACCGGAATAAATACTTGTTTATAATTCCCATGCAGTTTACATTATTGGTTAATACTTTACGATCCTTTGGTAAAGCCGTTTCTTTATGTGTATCTCATCTTCCCCGCATTTAAACTTCTACATAAAACTTAGCCAATGTAGAAACGTTCTCCGGGTACGCATTGGGTCACGAAGTCTTGTCGCTTATGTTCTTTCGCTTTAGAGAAATTATGCACTTGACAGATGAGTCATGGCCGCTCGGGCACTGCACCCAAATAGCAGTGATTCTTATCGCTATCAACATTCAAAACTAGTTAAATTTGATCCCCGCTTAAATTGAGTTGTTGTGTCATGAGAGATCATATTTTTCTGGTTAGTTTGGGACTTGGGACGAATGCTTGGTACGGTGGGAAGAGCAATTTCGATTTGGTTTGGATGTATCTTGCGGTAGCATTTGGTTCATGTTTGACTTCCGAATTTAAGATAATATATTAATAACGTTTCGGGTACATAATTTATAGCTGATGTTTGTCATCTGTAGAAAACATGTGGCGTTTTTGTACACTCGAGTCGAAAAAATAAAGAATATAAAGATCAACAGTATTCGCCAAATATTATATCGTTTTAAAGCATATTATAGATGAATAATGCGTGTCCTGTTCTAGAAGAAATGCTCAATCAAAGTATTTGTATCGTTATGAAGATATGATATATTTTAACATATAATATAATTTATAATAAAGCGTAATTTATAATTTGCTGGCTGTAATGGAATTACAGCCAGCAAATTATAAATTACGCTTAAAACTGACATGAAATCTTTCGATTAAAATCGTCAGATTGAAAGCCGAGCACAAACATAAAGAATCAAACTTAAAACGTAAGCTCAGCTCAAGCTGTCAAAAATGTTAAAAATACATATAGGAATATATTTCTTGATGTTTTCAAATTAGACATGATTCAATTACAGGATGTTTCCGATGATTTGATCGTTACCATCAGGTGTTCAATGTGTGATATTGATTTCACTTCGACTTTATCTTTGGTAAAATATAGTACACCAAACGAAGGAAACTTAGAGGAAAAAACTCGTGTATAAGCGAATTTTGGCATAGTTGTAGGGAATGGTGTTTTAAACCACATACTAAAAGTACTGGTGTTTAGGGGTGGAGCTAACGGAGGGAGGGGAGTGTAAAGGTCCTTATTTTTAAATTTTCGTAAATAACTCGTAAACCGTGGTTTATAGCAAAAAACGGTCTAGTACATAAATAATCTACATAACATTCTCTACAAAAAAAGCATACGCATGTTTCCTCTGGGATCAATATGTCATGAGATAAGAAAGCACGAAGATGGACACAATAGAAATAAACACATTTGTTTAAGTAGGTATGGCACATACAGAATGCTCGCGAGCATTCCAAAATATTTGAAAGCTCAATTCCTGACCATATTTAGATTCTTTAATGTTATATAAAATTTCCTGGATTCGGCTTAGTTTCAGAGATAATCAACCTTTTTTTCGAAATAAGTTTTTCGACGTTACTCGTCATAAAACTTCTTTTTGATTACAATGCTACGACAATGTGTTTTAATATTACCACACCTTTTGCCTGGCAATCAAAAAATGGGAATAAACTTGACGAAATAAGCAGTCCCTAAAAAAATGTTAAAATAAATATTTTTTACAAATTGTTGTTATGATAAAAAGTACTAGAAATGTGAAAAAGTATTCAAAAAGTCTAAAATAAAAGAGAAAAAAAAATTTTTTTTTGGTGGTATTTGACATTAGGTCTTATAATATTTTTTGTTTATTTTGATATCTGGAATGCATACTTAAAATCTTTTGGAATGCTCGCGCCCGGGCGCGCCCTGTATGATTATTTGTAAAAATAAAATTCCTAATTATCTTCTAAACCTTAAATATTCTCATAATCATCGTCAAAAGATTTTCACTATGCATTCTAGACATCAAAACAAACAAAAATTATTATGAAACCTAATGTCAAATACCACCAAAAAAAAAATTTTTTTTTTCTTTTTTTTTAGACTTTTTGCATACTTTTTAACATTTCCTGTACTTTTTATCATAACAACAATTTGTTATAATTATTTATTCTAATATTTTTTTAGGGACTGGTTATTTCGTCAAGTTTATTCCGATTTTTTGATTACCAGGCAAAAGGTGTGGTAATATTAAAACACATTGTGGTAGCATTGTAATCAAAAAGAAGTTTTATGACGAGTAACGTCGAAAAACTTATTTCGAAAAAAAGGTTGATTATCTCTGAAACTAAGCCGAATCCAGGAAATTTTGTATAACATTAAAGACTCTAAATATGGTCAGGAATTGAGCATTCAAATCTTTTGGAATGCTTGCGAGCATTCTGTATGTGCCATACCTACTTAAACAAATGTGTTTATTTCTTTTGTGTCCATCTTCGTGCTTTCTTATCTCATGACATATTGATCCCAGAGGAAACATGCTTATACTTTTTTGTAGAGAATTTTATGTAGATTACTTATGTACTAGACCGTTTTTTGCTATAAGCCACGGTTTAAGAGTTATTTACGAAAATTTAAAAATAAGGATCTTTACACCCCCCTCCCCCCGTTAGCTCCACCCCTAGCCACCAGTACTTTTAGTACATGGTTTAAAACACCATTCCCTACAACTATACCAAAATTCGCTTATACACGAGTTATTTCCCCCGATAGGCAACTTTTGGTCTTCGTTAGGTGGGCTAATAGGCCAGTTATTACGTTATCTTTACGGTTTAATAGTAACTACATTCGCTATCTAATAATATGTGTCAAGAGTACGCACTTATTGTTCACTATTGTGAAAAACAAATTGTTTCAATGGAACTTTTGTTCAAAAATTTGGTACCTAGATTGCTTCGCAAAATTAACACACGCGACAGAAACTAAATAAATACAATTGAGTCGCTTAACTTCAAACCCGGGTAAATCCACTCTACCAATAGAGTGCATATTTAATTTCATTTGCCTATTTTTTATCTCTTCAACTCTATTGGACTTACCCGGGTTTACCCTCTCGCACAATTTAGGGTTAATCAACCAACTAGTTAAGTCGATACATTTTTGATATTTATAATAACTTCGTGTTAGTTGTCTAACTCTGAATTGTGCAAGTGGACGTTAATATAAAATCCGTCTTTATTATTTTGGATAACTGTAATATCTAACAACATCCGGCACAAATTTATAATAATAAATCTATTTATTTACCAAAACACAGCAATTACAATTTTATCTGGGGATGTCCGGTCCGGTGTGCCCCAAACTAGACTGAGCCTGTATCTTGAGACCCACTGAGTCCGTTTAAAAACATAATCAAGTCAAAGTGATCTACGTCTTATAACTTACATGTAATTGGAGCTCCCAGAACATGAAAGCGTTAACCAACGATCAATTTTCTTTTCCCATTTAGTTCAAGAATAAACTGAGCCATCAATGAAGGTCTAGACGGCGCCTTAAGTAAATCCCCTATACTAGCTATTCAAAATGCATTTTAAACCATTTAACTATCAATCCACGTCCTTCGAACTGTTATGTCCTTTAGAAACTCCACTATCCCT
Organism: Thaumatotibia leucotreta; assembly: GCA_025490895.1. Taxonomy (NCBI): domain Eukaryota; kingdom Metazoa; phylum Arthropoda; class Insecta; order Lepidoptera; family Tortricidae; genus Thaumatotibia; species Thaumatotibia leucotreta. The sequence continues at coordinate 106,768 of JALPQI010001614.1, read as the reverse complement.
AATAAGAATCCCATAGAGATAAATTGAGATTCGTCTCGATTGATACACTTTGAAAGAACGTTCATAAATCAGGTCTTTTTAAAAGGCGGAAGTATCTCCCACTACCTAACAAATGGGGGTCAAGGAATCCTATTTGTCGGTAGAAAAGACGTGTAAAAACGACACCTATAAAATGGTTTATGGTGAGATCATTCCTTTGATGTCAACTGGGCTTTTGAAGCTGAGAGTGGTCCTGAAATCGAAAGCGTGAAATTGTTAACTTTGTGATGACGATTAGAGTTACCTATTACCTCGTTTACGAGTCAGATGTTTTGTGAAGATCTTTTCTTGTTACTGTGATGTTGGTATGCTAGTGATGAAAAATCTAAAATGTTTTACAGTTGCGTCGTTTACGATACGAGTCAGGACTTTCGAGAAGATATCTTCTTTTCCTAACTAGTGCGGAAAAGTAAACTTTGTGCTTCGCGTACCGAAATTTCTCTTTTTAAGGCACTTGTTGTGAAAAATGTCGTTCGATACACGTGTAAAAATTTCTTTTTAACTCGGGTGATTGTCGCCCTCGTTTCACTCGGGCTCCAACTTTTTTGCACATGCATACTTTCTGACTGTCTGATAAAAAATCAAAAATGTGTTACAGAATGAATACAGTTACGAGTGTTACGACCTGTTTGAGTAGCCCCATACCTATATCTGTCAGATAAAATCACTATTGTTTTCACCAGGTTGCTATTGTGCCCATCACGTTTGTGTACTCGGTACCTTTTCTTTAGTAAATGACATCTAATATTTGAACTTGAGAATTAATACAGTTTAAAATTAAACTATTTGGAAAGCTAAACTATGTTATTGTATATGTAACGTAACCGTTACTTGAAACCTCATGGTATGGCTACAGATATACGCGGATCGGAAGCAAAAAATATTCCACTAGAGAACAACACGGATGTTAAAAATATAAACAACCAAATTTCATAATATTCAACCTTTGCTCAGTCAGTAACCATACTCCTAATTAGAGCAGATAAAACCGCCGTCTCCATGTAAGCTACCGCGCCGAAATAAACTAGCCAATAAATCGTGGCCTAATCCAGCAATCTGACCATGGCCCCGACTGTTTAGGGATTTGCTGCACCCTGTGTGGTTGTCCTTAAGCCCTTCAAACGTTCCCTATTCATTATGATTATGCTTTATTTTTCTACTTGCTCTCTGCCTTAAAATAGAAATCTTGATACAATGTACAGCTTCGTTTTAATTAAAATTCAAACAGTAAATGATATTATTTTACGAAATTAAATGTTCAACGTGAACGAAAGAACTAGCCTTGAAGTAAATTAGTTATACCGAGTGCAAAACGTAGGTACGTCAGTAGATAATCGGTTTAATCATGATCAAGATAACAAACAATAACAAAAAACCTAGACGTAATTATTTGTTTTACTAAAACTATTAAAACTACCTTTCGGCAATGTTGTATAACAGATAAATATAAACATAATAATAAAAACTGATACTAATGAACTAACTAACATAGACGCTGACATGGCCCAAATTGTTGTCAATGGGAAGAGTGCCCAGAAGGTTGGGCGATCTAAAACCATAACTACTCGTACATTACCAGAGCACATTATGTTACTTACTCCATAATCGCGCCTCCACAATAGTGTAAGACTGTTCTCAATTACATGTTAACCGTTACGAAAATTGCTCATGTATGGTGATATTGTATGATATAAACATACATATCAAGTTATAGAATAACTTAAATGGCCGTTTCCGATTTCCGTTCACTTCGTGATAACTAGTAGCTGTAAATGATTAGTATAATGAGACAAGAAAACGACTGACCGGTTAGCCTGGTGCACCGACGGCATAGCTAAAAGCCTAGTATTTTTATGGAGGATAGAGGAAATGTAAAGGAAAGGAAAAGGTAATATTTCTTGAACGGTCGTAGGTTCAGTAAGTATACTTTTCATATCCTACGGTATAAATTATGAGCCCTAAAAGTGGTCCTTTCGGAACACCTAACGGTCTGTTGCCAGTATTTTTGGCAGAGTTGTTACTTATACGGTATTTTCTTAATAAGAAGATATATAGGTTCATTTTCAATTAATGTTATTAGTTATTACATAACGTAAGTTTCAATTTAATTTGAAGTCTTGTAATGTAATTCGGACAAAATTTTACTCAAAGTGCAAAATGTTCAGAAACAGCTAAACCACCGGGAATAGAAATCCACAGAAATGTCTAGATTACGAATTTCGCTGGAATACCTTGTAGATTCTAATTTCCAAAGTGTTTGGAGATATCTGATGCTGACTTCTACAACCGTTTGATGTTGAATTTGCATACATTTCTCCACGCCCGCTTACGAGGCACGATTTACAATTTAGTCCCACGGTATTTGAATAAAGGTTGCACTTATTTGGTACATTTACTGTGTTTTCACGTAGACAAGCAGTTACACGACTGATTTTTGCAGATCACGTACGTCTCAGATTTCAGTAGAGAAATACCCATTTTTTACAATAGTTAGCGGTACTTGCTACAGTGACTCGTGTCGTATCTTCTTTCCATTTTACAATTTTTGAATAATAGGCTGTGTATACTGTGGAAAGTTGTCTTGCTTTAAACACGTATGTGATTTTGATTTAGAATCATCTGTTGTTGAAATTGTAAAGGGTCGGTCGGTGGATCGTCTTAGATGAGGGACTAAAATGATGTATGACTCTGGTGAGATTTGGGTGAAACCAGACTTTTGTTCTCATTAGTCAAGCAAGATTACTGGAGATTTAGTTCTACGAGCATAAATCATTGTGATAAATGTTTCTCTCCCTCCTTTATCACATTTAGTTACGTCTGCATTTAGTAATGAAGATATAAGTTTTAAAAGTCTTTGCTTACTTTATTCTTGGACAATAACCTCATTACACTTGTACACTAGGATGTGCTTCCGTGATATTTATGTACAATACGCACGAATTGTCTGCGGTGTGACTTGTATGCTAAACCAATAAAGCTGACCGAAAGAAGCGCACAGTTTTAAAAGGCAGTAAACGTTTTTCTATCTATATGAAGCAATTAGACATTATGAAAAAATTACAACGCTTTTTAGATTTAAGCAAAATTATTTATTTCGTTGTCTACTATCACCATGCAAAGCGGCTTGCTTCCATCTGAAAATGCTCATTATAAATATGAAATCTAATGCGTCATACTCGTAGTATCACCAGATTTTTGTGACATCTATTTTGTTTTTGCTATTTGAAACTTTTGATGATCTTTCTTTCCAATATACGTATGCTCTATACGAGCATTCGGAAATCGGTAGAAAAGTTTGTATGATAGGTTTAATAATCTATTATTGTTCTATTTAAGCCATGATTAGCGCTCAAGACCATTGCCTAAAATTAGTTTCAGAAACAATATCGATATGGAATGCACCTACTCGTTGATTGAATTAAATTCCAATTGCCATTAAGTATGTCTCTGGTAATCATTTTGCTGCTCAAGACAAGGACATAAACTGTTGCAAAAGAGTAACTAGATCGCAACAAACCATTATTGGAATTGTCCCTCCCGGTATCAGAAGATAGAGTACTGCTTTTTACGACGGCATTTACGAGGTCTCGTGACAGCATATCTATTGACGCCTGGTTTATTGCTTTTAACAAACATGTGCTTGGATCTTGGATTCAGGGAATCCATCTGAGCCCACTGTAATGCTTCGTAGGTACGCTGTTATATAGCGTACAAATTTGTCAGCGGTTCATCAGATACGAAAACGAAAAATACAATTTTATCGGAATAATATAAACGAATTCACGGGATCATTTTATTTTCTGATGAACATTAATGATTAAGGTTTGTACTATTGGTTTTGCCTGTAGATGAACTTAGTACTTGTTATAGATGGTTTTCTCATTCAGCAAATCCGGTATCTCCAAAAATTCCATTTTTGTTACAGGTCTATCGCTAAACTGTATCTGTTCCTGCAGTATGAATTAGTATGAAAGTGGGGCAAGAGGAGTAACGAGTGACGTTACATGACGTTTAAATTATATTAAATCTTTAGTATGCGTAAGCGTCAAGCAGACGTGGCTCCACCATAGTGATGTTATTTATTTTTTCATGTCATGATCAGTATTGACTATTGATCGTAATCGTAAGCTCCAATAAATATGAGTTTTCTTCATCCAACGGTAATAGTACCTATACGTAGACTATTCCGTCGTAGTACTCTGATGGGGAACAACTTTGTAACCATTCTCAAAATCATACAAAACCTAATGAGAGAACATACAATACAATAACAATTGGCACAAAAACAAATAGTGCTGGTAATTGTTTCTCGCAGACGGTTTTATCTTTTAAATTATGCAAAACCTGATCTAATTTGTGCATAGAAGCTCGGATTTTCTATTTTACTCATAACGAAAGCGTGAATTATTTTAGTGGATTTTATTTATGTGTCTTTAGCCTTGTACGAAAAGCTTCTTGGAAGGAAATCTTACCTTATTTATTTTTCTGTAAAGTTACAATACTCTTTAACAAGCTTTTATTTAGTTTCACCTGTCCCGATGTTTAAGTTAAATTTGATTCACTTCCCATTTACCGATTGAGCTCAAATTTTGTGTTGTTGGACAATGCATTTGTCAGCCTCCGTAGCCTAGTTGGTAGTGTCCCTGCCTACGAAGCTGGAGGTTCCGGGTTCGAATCCCGGCGAGGGCATTATTTGTGTATTTATTTATCACAAATATTTGTTCCTTGGTCATGGCTGTCTATGTATTTAAGTATCTATATGTATTTATCTATTATATATATCGTCGCCTGGTACCCACACCACAAGCCTTAATTGAGCTTACTGTGGGACTAGGTCGATTTGTGTAAGATGTCCCAAGATATTTATTTATTATTATAATGTCATGTCATGGACCGATACCCTATCTCTGATCTCTGTCTGTGGTCTAATTCTAATGATGAAGTCGGAAGGTGGCCACAGGGTCTTGGGAACGAATTGACGTAACTCTATCAGATTGTTAGACTCGTCTTAGTGAGTAGGTACTAGATGAATTGACTATAGAGATAATAGATGAAAATTTTGATAGAAACTTACACTAGTACACCTCGATATCATTTACTCCCCAGCTCCAATTAAACTCGAGAGCCCAAAATTTTCGCCGCTCTATCGATCCAAGCAATGCACTCCCTGCATTGCTTGCAGTAATTTATTGAAATGTCTTTTCGCCCCATTTAAAATGAACTTTATTTCCCATTACGTAGCGTTTCTTTTTCCATTATCCTGTTTATGTTAGGGGACAGTGGCAAGGGGTTTGGCCCCACGTGTTACATGCATTATTGCGTGATCTGTATTTTTTACGTCTGCATGGTTGCATTCAACTTGTTCTGCAACTTTTTTGCCTATTGTTCCTCAAACTAAATTCAACTTGTTTGGATACGACAATTTTCATTATGATATCTAAATTAAATCTGACTTTAATCCGTTGTATCATTCAGATCAGATATATATCACTTTAATTGTTCGTTTAACATCTGCTGATAATTTTACTATCAGAACGAACATACTATTCACGGTGTTACGTGTACGGTTCAAATACTCGTGTATATGTAAGATTCAAACCATCCAGAAAATTACAAACCGTACTTACATACACTGATATCTTAGACCGTAAAATTAAAGGAGCAGTCATTTTAAGGACCTATTTGACTTTGCTCTTTATTGACGTTAAATAGGTAATCGATTTATGTCGGATTTGACATAGTATGCGGCATATCTAGGTTACAGTTGCATGTGACAATCATCTGCAACCCAGGTCAAATAGATTAAGCTAACTAGATGCAGTGCTCAGAACCCAATTAAGCTGTGCAAACCTGTCAGATGCAGTCGAGATACAAATGTATTTACCGTTTGGCGTTATGTAACCTTGTTCCTTAAGGACCTGACCTAATAGTGTCTGACTGCTTGTATTACCTCCTCTTCATTTGTAATTTCATTAAACTTTTCACTAGACTGTAATATCGAAACCAAGGATTTTTATTTTAACATATTTCCTGTTGTTGGATCAGTAGGCCTAACGCTAACTTCAAAGTTCGCTTTCAAGACTCTGTCTTTGTCATACTAATGATGAAATGATTTGTTGGAGTGACAGAGACAAGTACTCGAAATTTACGAAAGTCGAAGTAGTATTACTACTGAACCCATAATGTACAAATTGCTAAAATCAAAATCGTTCATTTCAATATTATAGTAGAGTGAAAACATTGGTTGATTAAATTAGGTGAGGTTTAAATATCAATTTGTTTTTGTGATATTACCTTATTAACCGACAATATAAATAAAGTAAAGCGGCAACTACACTTGGTCGTTCGCCTAATACGATTGCCGAATCAAAGTACGAAATTGCCAGGCAACTGACAATGTTTCCATGCGGCGAACAACCAAGTGTAATTGCCGTTTAACGTTCTAGGTAAGGAAAGGTGGGGGAAGGTGAAACCGTTTTCAGAATGGGGATAGTAAAAAATCGTCCTTCTGGCACAGAGTCACATGATAGCATTTTGCACCCCATTAAAAAAAACTGTTTAATCTTACCCTATCTTAACTTATATAAGACAGGTTAAAGATTTTTCACTTTCAGTCCATACGTAAGGCGTATATACTCGTTAACTTACGGCCTTGGCTCAGACTCGACGACCCTAAGATAAATCTTACCCCCGACTAACGCTTAACAATTTTCTTGGGAACGATGTAGAATTTCATAAATTTTTCACCCACCCGGTTGAATTGATTTGATTATGTTCTTTGTTTTGACATTACCACATCAGTTAACAATAGTGTTTTAATTGTACGTCTTTATTAATAACATGTATTTGTTACAGGAAATGCAGTTGGTGTTTTCTAGGTAAGTTCTTTTATTAAATTATTTAGTTTCAGACAAGTAGTAAAATTTTATCTCAGCACAATTATTTCAAGTTGAAATTAAAATCCCATTGAAAGCAGAGCTGAAGAGAATTCTTCTAATTAGAATCTTGTACCTTTTAATCTTTGAGATGTTTTCGCTACAGTTCCCTTTGAAATTTTAATACAGTTTTGTTAGGAATTTTAAATAAACAGCTGCTCGTCTCGTGGTTTGGTGCCTTGAAAATTTGAAGACTACTTTGAAACTTTAGTAGGTACGTATTTTGTAAGTGGTTTAAAGTTATTTTCAACCTGCTAAAATATTAAATCGTTTCCGATTAGTGCCTACAATTATTACTTAACTTCCTTGAAACTTGAAATTCATTTCTTAAGACAGAATAAAAATAAAATGATTGTTTTTGCATCATTGCAATTGTATTGGAAATGGGGCCGAGGGAGACTAAGGCAAGCATTTTTTAACCAAGTCAAGGAAAAAAATAATGTGCTGTCCTACCAAGAGCAAGCCAAAACATTAATGTGCATTTAGACCAAACGAGCATTCGCTAATTCTACCCCCACGCTACGAAATTCGTTCGTTACACAAAACGTGATTCGTCGAAATTTGTTCAATTCGTAGAGTGGGGGATAGAATGAGCGAATGCTCGTTTGGTCTAAATCCTCCTTTAGCGGAACAACGAACGGAACGTTTACTCCACCGACAAGAGCCAAGCTTTTAAGTAGAAGAAGAATAAGTTATTGCATCATACAAACTGTCCACAGCGGCCCTACCTCGAACTTCGAAATCCATACATTTTGGGGATTTGTCTCTGTCCCTCTAATGGCGCCTTCGTTGAAGTGAGAGAGCTCGCGGTAGTAGGTAAAACTTGGACATTGCAGTTTTGCACCTTTTTCAGCCTCTCTTATAGAATTGTTGCATAAAGTACGATTGCAAGCCTATCGATGTTTAAAACTTTTTTGATCTCCTGTTATTTTCTAGTCCATTGAGTCCGAACGGCTCTTGACTGGGAAGTCAGCTCTTATAAAAACACTAACCGTAGACTAGACGCTGCGGGCGATTTAAATATTATGAAGACTTTACCGAGATCTTTTTTGTTTGAAATAGAAGTTGGAAGTTGTAGTGATCAATGAAACATCACGAGTCCTTGACAACAACTGATTTATTAAAACATAAAGAGGGTACAACTCCAAACCCTAGATACCCACAACATCTCCCCCAAAAGGTATTTCTTAATTTGTAGGTAAAGGTATTTCTTAATAGTTTACTTTAAACATACTTATATTTATTTACATTTATTAAAACATAAAGAGGGTACAACCCCAAACTCTAGATATCCACAACATCTCCCCCAAAAGGTATTTCTTAATTTGTAGGTAAAGGTATTTCTTAATAGTTTACTTTAAACATACTTATATTTATTTACATTGGTGATCGGCTAATAATTTAGCCTTTCTACGAGTCATTATAATCGTCGGCCCATCGGAAGCATGTGCTAGTTGATTATGTGCCTTAGGGCCGTTATCATAAGACTGCTTTTCACATGGTTCCGAGTGACCTATATTTTTGTAGGCAACCTTGAACTCGGCGCCGCAGTCAGCTGATGGCTGGTGCGCGTGCGGCTCGCACTTCGAGGATGCCTGCTCCTCACCGCCCATACATTTTATCAAGTGTCGACGATTGCGTCGGAATTTACCTCCCACTTTATTTTGAACTATGTAAGATCGAGGAGTCGCGGCTTTTCCCACTACAGTGGCACGAGTCCTAGATTTTCCTTCTACACATACTACGTTATCACCAAGGTTAAGTGGAGGTAGTTCCTTGCAATGTACGTCGTACCTTATTTTAGCCTTATGCTGATTAAGTAACATTGTGTCATGTTCAGACGAGGCGACAAGTTGAGGCTTTAACAATTCTGGGTGAACTGGTAGCTTACACCTTAATCTACGACTCATCAAAAGTTGCGCAGGGGAGCTCAAACCGTCCCGGGGCGTATTCCGGTAATTTAAGAGTGCCAAATAAAAATCGCCATCACTTAAAATAGATTTTTTAATCATTGACTTAATTGTTTGAACGGCTCGTTCACTTTTCCCATTAGCCTGGGCATAATTTGGCGAAGATGTCACGTGATTGAAATCCCAATTTTTTGTGAACACTCTGAACTCGCGGCTGCTAAATTGGGTTCCATTATCTGTTATCAAAGTCTCGGGTATTCCGTGGCGTGCAAATATTTCCTTTATATTATTTATCACAATGTTGGAGGTAATGTTTGGTAAACTGCAAACTTCAACATAGTTGGAATAATAATCCACCAAAATTAGAAAATATTTTTTTCTTATTTCGAAAATATCTGCACCAACTTTTTCCCACGGAAGTTTAGGTATAGCGAGGGGCAAAAGCGGCTCCTTAGACGGGGCGTTTGAGCACTCCTGACAGGTAGCACATCGTCTCACCATGAGCTCGATGTCACGTGACATGTTAGGCCAGTACATCACTTGTCTCGCGCGCCGTTTGCATCGGTCTATGCCCATATGGCCCTCGTGTAATATATTTAACATTGTTGATCTCAGAGCTCGCGGTATTAACACAGACATATTTTTAAAAATTACTCCGTTAACCATAAATAATTCTTCTCGAAACGACCAATATATCTTGATCTCAGACGCCACTTGCGACTTATGGTCGGGCCAGCCCATATTAATATACTCGGCTAACTTTACAAATTCAGAATCACATTGTGATTCTTTTTTAATTAACGATAGTTTTGCATTCGAAATAGGCATATTATTAACTATTAATTGTATTTGATGCACGTTATTATTATGTATTTCTTCACTGTAAAGGTCCGGCAAAGGCGCTCGAGACAATGTGTCCGGTATATACATATACTTTCCAGGCTTATAATTAACGACTAAATCGTAATGCTGTAGACGCAGCATCATGCGCTGCAAGCGTGCCGGGACGGACATAAGAGGTTTCTTAAAAATGCTCTCTAAAGGTTTGTGGTCAGATTCAACGGTTACTTTGTCCCTGCCAAATATATACTGGTGAAATCGTTCACAAGCGAAAACAATCGCGAGCAGTTCTTTTTCCACTTGCGCGTACCGGCGCTGCGCGTCTGTGAGCGTACGAGAGGCAAACTCGATGGGCCGCCCGCCCTGCAGCAGCACCGCGCCCAGCGCGTCGCTGCTGGCGTCCACCGACAGCGTCACCGGCGCCGCCACGTCGTACAGCGCCAGCACGCCGGCCCCACAGACACACTCCTTTAACTCATTAAACGCGCCTATTTCCGCGGGTCCCCATTGCCAGTTATTCTCTTTTTTAAGTAAGTTAGTCAAAGGTGTCGCTCGTTGGGAATAATTAGGTATGAACTTCGACAAATAATTAACCGCTCCGAGAAAACGTTCTAAACTTTTTCTATCGCCCGGCGGTGGCATTTGACTTATTGCCCTAATTTTCTCACCATCTGGTCTCATACCTTTAGCGTCAAAAATGTGGCCTAAATAAGTAACTTGCTGAACAGCAATTTTACACTTGTCCTTATTAAATCTGAGATTTATCTCTCTCGCTCGATTTAATAATGCATGTAATCTCTCATCATGTTCCCGTTTAGTCTTACCCCATACAATTATGTCGTCTATAAAACTATCGACGCCTTCAAGGTCTTCAAGAAGTTGCCGCATTTTGGCATGGAAAACCTCCGAGGAACAGTTGATGCCAAACGGTAAACGGAGGAACTGATATCTCCCAAATGGAGTAGCAAATGTACAAAGGTCCGCGCTTTCCTCGTCCAGCTGTATGGCCCAGAAACCCGAATTCGCGTCCAGCACCGAGAAGTAGGTGGCGCCGCGCAGGCGCGTGGCCAGCTCCGGCAGCGAGGGCAGCTGGTAGTGCGCGCGCCGCACCGCCACGTTCAACGCACGAGGGTCGAGACATACACGAATACCGTTATTCTTCTTTGCCACGAGTACTAAGGGATGGACCCATTTTGTCGGATGAGACACCTTCCTGATCACTCCTAATTCCTCCATTTTTTTTAATTCATCCGATAACCTGTCCCTCAACCCTAGAGGTATCTTCCTATTGGCACATATAACCGGCGGAACCGATTTGTCAACCACGATATGATATTTTCCTGGTAAACAACCTAAACCTTTAAAGAGATCAGAATAGGACGCTAAGTTTATGGCATAAACTCGTTTTACCATACCCATTTCCTCACAGGAGTCCCGTCCCAGCACACTTTGACATTTCATGTCAGCGATTGCGAAATGCAAAGGAAAAGATTTATTTTTATATAAAAAAGTTATATCACACTCGCCTACAACAGGAATTTCGTTATTGGTAAATGATTCTAAATTGGCTTCAACCGGTTGTAACATTTGTTTATTAAATCCTAGCGATAAAAACTTCTCTAAAGAAATAACATTCATATCTGCACCAGAATCAAGTTTAAAACGCTCGGCTCCACCACTCTTACACAATAAGGTTTCAAACCATTGGCTTTTATTTTTATTACTTTTCACCATATCCACGTAAAACTGTTCTTGCTCGCTGGAACCACTACTACACGAGTCATTCTGTTCGATCTCATACACTTTTTTAACTCCGTTGTCAGTGTATACAAAACGAGACTTACACATTCTGGAGAAGTGTCCACGATTCCCGCACGCAAAACAAGTAGCGTACGAGGCTGGACATTCCCGGGTGTCACAACGCGTTCCGCCGCAGCCCGCGCACTCGCTCGGCGGGCCGCGCGCGCCGCCGCCGCCGCGCCCTCGCCGCGCGCCGGACGCCGCCGCCGCCGCCGCCGCCGCCGCTCGGCGAGGCGGCCGCGCGCCGCGTCCGCCGTGCGCGCGCCGTGCCACGCCATGCACCTGCACTGCACTTGAACACTCGACACTTTTACCAATCTGCTTACCGCTCTCTTGTGACACCTCCTCGGCTTGGCACAACTTAACCGCTTTAGTTAAATCGAGATCGTCACACCTCAAAAGCCTATCTCTCACTATGGAATTCCGTATACCGCATACGATACGATCTTTTATTAGGTCCTCTTCTAAAGAACCGAACTCACAATTTTTACTCAGGAGGCGTAATGCAGTGACATACGTTTGAATAGACTCGCCATCCTCTTGATTTCGAGTAAAAAATTGGTATCTCAACAATGTTACGTTGACCTTCGCTCCAAAATACTCGTCGTATTTTTTTGTAATAGCCTTGACGTCCTCCCGGTCCGTTTCACTATCGAATGTGAACGTTTGAAAAACATCGAAGCCCTCAGGCCCGATAAGGTTGACGAGCAGGCTCGCCTGCACTGCACTCGTCTCAGTACTCACTCCAGAGGCCTTAACAAACAAAGTGAATTGTTGCTTCCACCGTTTCCAAGCATCGGCGCGGGCAACCGGCCCGCCCGCCATGTTGAGCTCGGGTGGCGGTCTCGCGTGCTCCATTGTAGTGAATTTCCTCGTTCACACACTGCGTAGGTACTAACTAACACGTTCAAAACTACAATTGGTCTTTATCGCGAACTTTAGACACACTTTTTACGAAATTGTAACGAATTAAAGCACAACACCGCTGCCACCATGTAGTGATCAATGAAACATCACGAGTCCTTGACAACAACTGATTTATTAAAACATAAAGAGGGTACAACTCCAAACCCTAGATACCCACAACACAAGGGAACTATTATATGCATAATTCTTGTGTTTTGAGATAAAAGTTATACAGAAACTTATTTATATTACTTAAAATTGACTACCCAATAACTGCTCGTTTGTATACAAAATGAATTTTTGAGTCGTGGAGCAGGATTGAAAAGACTATCAATTAAGGATCAGTAAACTCATAATTATGATTTCTGGTTGTCTCCTTAGTGAAAGTTGCTCAGTGTGACGCTAGTAGGCTTTTCACTTCTGCTAGGTTAGGCTATATGACCCAATAAATCACCCTGTATAACTATTGCACTACTTTTTTCTTCAAGGTACTACTAGGTGTATAGGAGCAATAAATTTAACAGTAGATTGTATTCATCAACCTGAACAATATTTGTACTTGACTTCAATATTTCGTGATGAGATTGGTCTGTCTTACTCATACAAACGTTTTATTTTAATATCGAGATTATCGAGTTACTGCCTACGTATAATAATTTATTGTTAGTAAAACAAGACTATTCAATAATATAAGAATATTCGGGATAGTGGAATGGAGTCTGATTGGGTTAGAATTTGTATTATTAGATTGGAACTATCATTAGACGCTTCGACAGCGCATTGCATACATTCTAAATGCATCTGCAGACACATTGTGGACGTAATATGGACGCGGGCTAGCGGTATACAAAGACGCAATATAACAAGAGATGCCTCATACCCATAAGCTTCGGTAGTACCAACTACAATAGACAGATTGTTCATGGCAACTGAATGGAAAAATCGACGCTATACTCTGTTTGGTTTGGTGTTTAAAAAAAGGTAAACAATCTTGCAGTATCTTTTTATTGAAAAATGCATATAAAAATCCAAACTAGGTACTTAATGAATCAAAAACAATGTAAATCACGGTATTTCCTTGTTATATTATGTATATTTGCTAAAACTTATTTTCTACTCGTAGTTTTCAATAAAAATATACTGCAAGATTGTTTACCTTTTTTTAAACACCAAACCAAACAATGGATATACTTAATCTTATTCCTGCACACTCATTTGATGGGCAAATACACTCGTAAATATTCAAAATGAAAGAAAGGTAACATTTCCATGAATGTATTGCTCCGATTGAGCTGCTCCGTAAATCAGAGTCATCCGAGGTTTAGTAAGTATAGCAACGAAATTATAGTTTCAAAACTAAAACATGCGAGCTTTTAAGCGCTAGTAACCATTTCGCCACAATACGCCTAAATTTCGCAGGAATACAGCGTCATCAAACATGATTTAGTAAAAACAAACCTATTCAAGAAAGTTGCTCAGACAATATCCGACAGAAAGAGTGCTTAACGAAGTTAATTCCAATCCCCTCTGGTGGGCTAATAAAATCCATATCAAACAATATGTAGCAATTAACAGGCACGCAATGGTTTCAGTGATTTTGAGGCCAAAGGAAGATTAACGATAGTTTAAGTGGTTAACAAGAAGTTCATACCAGCAACACCCTACCCGAATATCGAAAGTTTGAAGTAACTGTCTCTGTTACACCAATCACATCTCAATAGAGTGACAGATTTGAGTTTTGGATTATCGCGAGGGCCTTTCTGACTTCCGTGTTTATTAGTTTTTCTAGTTTATAGTATGTTTTAGGTCTAAGTATATTTAGTTTCATTAGCATGAACACTTGAACAGTGAACACAAACAAATGCAACTGTATGAAAAATAATGGCGAACTTTAAACAAAGGTACGAGGGTTTCAAAATTGTTTTAGAAGCCCATAAATAAATCCATAGTAATTTCAAATGGGTATGCAATAAACAGTAAATTCAGGTTGAATATTATGCTAAGTTCATTCATAAGGATAAAGTCAATAAGATGTCAGAACATGGTTCAAATCAAAACTTAATATCTTACGGTATAATTTGCAGGCTATACATAGATTTAGAACTTTTGAACCGCAATTTTCTTTAATTTGGATTTAAATATAAAGTAACTTAAAGTCAAAAGTTTGACCTATGAAGTTGATGCTTCCATTATCTTTCTTACTAAAGATAATAAACCTCCCGTCAAGGTACATGTAGCACTTTAACACTCTGAACTCTTGAATAGTTAATTTAGTCACGGATGAAAGTTTGTCTGAACACTTAGTAAAATGGTGAGAATTTTTCAAACAAACAACGCGGAATTGAATTAATATGTCCCGTGTAATGGGACATTTCTTTTATTGCTCTTTAATTTTCGGAAACATTAAGAGGCTTTCAAACGACCTCGGATCAAATCTTTTGTATATTCTTAGAGATAGATAAGCCGGTGTTAAAAAAAGCGTGTAAAATATGAAATACTATTCTAACGCTGGTTCATGAACTATTATTAGTCTTCGTTAACTACTCTTTACTTTAAGAAATTAAGAAATATTATCTACAAGTATCGTGTAATTTTTGGAATTTTAAAACAAGACAAGTTTTATATTTTCTGCTCAGTTTAAGTAAATAAAATCGACAATGTAATTACTGAATTAAAGAGCAAAAGTGTTAACATTAATTTGACATCTACTAAGCACATATTATTATAGCAAGACATGATTGTATACTTGTACAAGTATACATGTCTTGCTGAAACATCATAGATTCTGAATAGGCTGATCATTTTAGACTGCTATTACGTTAAAATTTTGTTTGATGTTAATTCCACTAATTTGCCTGCCTTTGCGAAAAGCAAAATAATTAAATAGCTTTCGCAAGGTAATTCTTCAATTATACACCCACGGAACTCAAACACCTCCAAAATTACACCCCTGGGGCTAAAAACCTACCCTTGATGTATCCATACATTAGTATTGCAAAATGTATTAATAGGTATAAATCGACCTGCCCCTCAATATGAGTCATAGTTTGAGTTAGGGGGATACGGAAGTGAGGTTTTAAGGTTTTATGGACTGAATTTGATTTTAATGACTGGTAAAATACATGTTGTTATCCGAGTAGAGAATAAGGTAAGGTAAATATATTTTGATTGTATGCATATTAAACTGTTGAATAGATTTTGACGAGTCATCAAATAGATCGGATCTTATAAATAATCTGAGGTTGTTGTAGCATGAGTTATAATTTCATGAAAAAGACTTATGACTGAAATTATTTAACAGCTAGATTTCCACAAATATCGTGCAACTGCAATGCAACGCAAGTATCGGAACAGAACTAAGTGACGCCACAAAAGTTCCCAAGTCAGATACTTTTAAGAATTTTCCGCGGAGTCAGCAGACAATTTCTCTTTGAAAAGGACATCTGGAATAAGGCAAAATTTCTAAACTACGGTTTGCAGCTAATGTCTCTTGGGACGGAGATGAATTGAATGATACCTAACTTGAAATCATTTTAGTAGTTTTGAACATTTGATTGCTAAATAATCTAAATAGAATGAATAAATAAATGGAATTAGTTCTCACGATAAAAAGAAGAAAAACAGCGTAATTTGGCCATATTTACAAAATTAAGAAAAATAGAGAACAGAAGATGAAGAGGAAAACCTAGAACTACATGGAGTGAAAACATTATGGACTGAACCGGTGCTACTGACGCTGCCATTCTTTCAAGAATAGTAAAGAGTAGAGAAAACTTTAGCATGATGATCACCGACTGACATCCGTTAGGATATGGCACCAAAAGAAGAACAAGAACATTTGATACTATGGTAGAATACACACGAGGCACACGACAAATGCATGTAGCTACCTCCAGGCGGTTAAAATCATAAACCTCCGTTGCTGTAAGTGATTGAGTAAAATAAAGAGTTTATTACAGTCGTTACGTTCATAAAATGAGTGCCGTTTAGTAACAATGGGTTTACTGGTCACGCCTTACAAACTTCTGGATAATAGCGAATTGGGAACACGATCCCTCTTTATAGTTAGTCGAGGTTTTTCACCTTAGGTCCAATGGATTAAGAAATCTTTATGTTAGTTAAAGTATGTAACTATATCCTTTTGCAGGCATGTTTTTGTCCAGAAATGATATCTATGATGAGGAATATTTCTTAGGTTTCTAGACTTATAAGAATTCGAAGCAATCGGGAACAGTTAATTAGACACGAAAGGCATTCCCTAGGTTAAAACATAGTTCAATTCAATACACATTATCGTTGGATCTGTGAACCACCATCATCACATTCATCACGTCACACAATCACAGTTCTCCCCTTCCCTCTTTAACCCATAGATTCTCGTACTAATGACCACTTCAAATAGCAGCTCTGCTGCAATCAAAACACTCAAAATTCGAATATTGATTCCTGTTGCTAAAAATTCTGGAACTATAAAAACACATTTGGTATTAGTGGGATTGTAGGTACCATGCCATAGTTTCTTAGTCTCAGAATTTGTGTACCATAGCATAGTCTGTTTTAGTCTCACAATTTGTATACCATACCAATGTGTTTGTTATAGTCTCAGAATTTGTGGCATTGTATGCGTTGCTGAGATTCATCGCCAGATACCTCTGGCAGCCTCTCAGCAGAAGGATATGTGAGATGACGTCATCGCAGACGTCGACGCCACCCCAAATTTCGTGTAATTAAATTCAATTAGTGGTGAAAATACATGTAGGGACGTGTATGGGGTTGGATAATGAGTTAACTGGAAGCAATACCATTGTCGGGGAGATAATTACATAGAAAGCAAATATTTAGCGTCTTGTAAATTGATCAGTTGCACTAATTTAATTTTGTCATGAACTCCTTGGTCTTAAATGTGTAATGCCACGCCACGCCTGATGTTATTCCCAAGCGTATAATGGTGTTACATTATGTCAGAAACTCATGCGAACCAGTATTATGCTACTTTGTATTATGGCTAATTGGAACATATTATCGCTAATCCCGATATATTGTCGTTACGCCTACGCTTCTACGAAGTAATTTCGGTCAACTAATAATATGGTAAGTCTGCATTTAATTAGTTAAAAATTGCTCGTTAAATTGGCTGATATATATTTCACAGGCCAACATGGATTTTTAGAATTCACCCTAAATGATGCATTTTGTGAATCTAAAGCTGGTACTACATACAGTTTTCTCCGCATCCAATGTAAATTTCGAGCATCTGTTTCTATCACTTCCAACGAAGGCCTCATGAGTGTGACAGAGAAATTACGATTTTCTATGTTTCCGTTAAGCCTTCAGAGTTCACCTCTTGCACCCGGCTAAACAGTCGTAAAACTCGTAAAGACACGAATGGCGAATTCGTTTCCTCAATTACTACAGCACCTGTACACAATATTGGCAATATCCCGGGCTCGTCATTTCGATTATTCAAAGGCTTTTTATGTGCAGAGGGAGTGAGGGTAGGTCGGGGTTGACAAATAGCCTACGGCAATGTGTTCCAATAGGGTGAGCGCTCGCTGAACGTTAACCAATATAATTTGACCTGACCTTAACCTCCTAAGGCCCAGCCATAGAAGAGAAATATTCAAAAATGTTGACCTTCTCGGTAGGTAATAAAGTTGATTTCAGTTTGTCTCAAAATTTTACAAGTCAGTTTAGAATGAAGCCTGAGACAGTAGGACCGCAGGCAGGCATGGAAAGGGTTTTTCATATACTTATGTATACTGGAGTTAGCGGCAAGCGGGGTGTTTCGGTTCACGGAACTCTAATTAGGATACATATGCGCGTCTGCGAAATCTTTAATTTCTTCTGCTCTGGTCCAAGTGAACGTGTGTACAAAAGTGAATTGGTAATGTACTATTTAGTTGTGCGTGCGCGGAATGGTGGAATGGTGGCTACAGATGATAAGTAGGTACGTAGTAATCACAATTTTAGATGGTGGTCCGGTGTAAAAACTGCGGTATTTGTATTAGTGTCGTAGATTAATCCCAATTTTTTTAAGTTGCTATATCTACTCTTGCAATAAGTACCTACTAGTGTTGCTTTATGGAAATCCCTTAGCCCAACTATTCATAAACGTCATAACTTAGCAAGCCGATAATTGTTTGTCCTTTTCTGTCTTATCAATATGTCAATAACACCGAGGGGGACAAACAATACATATCGGCTTGCTAAGTTAGGTTAGGATAGGAGACTTTTTATTTTATTTGATTGGAGATGAATAAAGGGGTTAGTTTCCATACTCGATCATCTATTCACCCGTGCTCGGCGAGCGATCAGAACGTAACCTTAGACGGGGGCCTGGGGGCTTTATATGAGCTTGGCATGTCGAAACTGTGGGGGTCATGACTTGTAGCCCAAATATGTGGATTTTACTGTAAAGGGCAACTTTATTGATATTACTAGAGTATTATTAGACGAGGCTACCTGGACATTGTGGACTTCTATAATCAAGTAGCTGTAAACAAGCGAAGTTTTGAGGACGACATTTTTGGTATCCCTAAAATACATTGTCATTAAAATATGAATAATATTATCACGGAATTTTTACATTTTGATAAGTACAGTTCAATTTACACTGTTCAATTTATTGGTCCTGTTAAATCAAGCCGACAGTGTAATCAAACCTTATACAATCGTAATCAACCAGCTGTCTCTATCCGTACCTACTCTATGTGGCAGACAAACAATAAAAGTGTTATTGTATACTGCAAGCTGTAAGCCGCCTTTTATGTAAAAAAATGACACCACTTGTGGTTATGATTGTATGTGTATTGTATTAATTGTATAGACTACAAGCATGGTTACCAAAAGCAAGCTTGCTACAGTCTCATCATACATCATCAGACTCTCAGTGCACTGCTGGACGTAGGCCTCTTCTATTAAGTATGGATGCAATAGAAGGTAAGTGCTCACAATTGCCACGCTGCCCTGGGCAAGCGCGCGTTGGTGTTGACAGTTGTGTATGATGATGCCCATAATCAATCCCTTAGTCAATTCTTACGACACCCACCCACGGGAAGATTCGGGGTGATGACAAACGTATACTCAAAAGCGTCACCACGTGGCACTTGCTACAGTACATCAGTTATATCATGGTCCGTAACCTGTCCATTATTACCTTCGTTAGACATTACTTCCTGCTCGTTCATACTAGTAATAACAGAAATAATGAAGTTTGCCACCCTACAGCCTGTTTCAATACATTCTTATCAACCTCGCCGTAGTAAAGACTTTACGATGTTTGTCTACCCAGCTAAACAATACTCCGTCGCGTCGTAACCTTCCTGTGTTCGCGGCCCTACCTACTTAGATGCTAGTCCATTAACGCAAAACTAATCGACAAGAAAAATACGACTTTAACCGTCGAATTCACAGCTCATTTTCCCATCGGCAATCAGAGAAATTCACTTAATAAGTTGGTTGGAACTCTGTTTGTATTATTTTAAGGTTGTTTTTGCTGAAAGTGGGGGAACGCTTTAGGTGCGTCTGTGGCCCCATGTTGGGCGCCACGGTTATGAGGTGCCCTGGGACAATTTATGAACGTTGAATGCTTAACACTTCCTTAGTTAAAGGACTCGCTACACTCTACTTATAAATCATATATTCAAAAATATATTACGAACGCGAATACTTTTATAAGTTGTGTAAACGGATTCTGTTAGAATATACGCAACAACTAGTATAACATTTAAAGGCACACTGTATTCAATATAATTCACTAGATATGAATGACATTGATATCACTATTTGGTAAACCCACTTATTTATCTCTTGAGATAAATAGTTGATTGTTCTGTTAATATCTACACGCGTCATTTACAGATACGCAATAGTGATCTTATCAGTATCTATGATCTTTCATGTAGGTATACTTATCTCACTGGACCCGCATATTTGTTGTCTATTGTAAAGCCAGTATAACCTAGGCATTGAAACTGCATTTGACATGATTTTACACATTACTACATTTTTATGTTTCCTTTCCAGTAATAAACGGGTGACTGGAAGGCGATTTAGGATTCGGTTTTTTAAAGAGTAAAGTTGGCAGCAGCACTTGGTCCCTTTATATCATCAAATCAATATCTACAGCGAATAAAAACCGTCCCCAATATTTCTTATTTTAAAATGGACTTTATATATAGATTCATAGATAAATATAATAACATAATTCTTTGATGAGTCTTACATTGTTTCTTCTTTAATTATTTGTATTGTACTTTTGCTACTTCACGTCACTCGCTTCAAGTTGATTCTATATTATCATTGTTAATGTAATAATGTATAATGTTATGAAGACAACATCAAAGAGCACTAAGGGCGCAGCGAACCCTTCCGTCCCAAATATAACGGGCATTCTTTACCGCTTTAAGCGTTATCTAAAGCTAAACCGACTGTTAACATTACAACGGTTTATTTTGGTTAAGTAGGTATAGCTTTTTCTAAAAACGATAAACAATTTCAAGGTGAGAGTTTTTCAGTTTGTTGTTTTTAATAACAAGTATCCTTTGATTTGTCATTTTGTTTGTATTATCAGATAAGTGTTTATTGTTTAAATGCTATGCCTGAATTAAGATGACTTTACTTAAAATATGTCTTATACCATTTTTAGTAACGTGAGAATCAGCACTGAGTAGGATAGGAACATGTTGCTCGCTGGAAGGTCATTCATTACATAACTTACGGTTACCTTATACCATCACAGAGCCATTAGGCACAATATGACACATTTGTACCTATATGAATAACTAGAAACAGCACGATAACAAACATCAATTAAAATGGCGAACGTGACAATAACGCTGGCCCTAATTAGAACTTCCCTGTTTCCCCGCATTACGTCAAACAGTTTGTGGAATTGCGTATTTTGCATATGGTTCTTTAAAACCCTACCAATAGCAACATTTGCAACCATCTAAATTTAGCAGTTAGAGTTTGTGCACTTATGTATGTATATCTAGTACGCATAGTATAGGAAACTTGGTCCAAAAAATTTTCAGCTTATAACAGCTATCGTAGCTAGTTAATTATTTTTAAGTCTTAAGCTCTCAGAGGGAATTTTATAATAGAGCCTCGAGAAACCTCTATTTAGGCACGCTTTTTTGAAGAACCATGTAAGCATGCAGAAGTTTGTCGACAAAATGTTGGTAGAGGTCTAAAATGGCATATTATATACTGTACCAGAACCAAGAGGAAAACTAATACATACGTAGTGCAGTGGTTTTTAGGTTATGAGCAACGACGAGAAATGTAAGATAAAAACTAGATTTATAGGTTCATTAATTTATTCATTGTTTAAATGTTCCTCAGGCTAGAGTTTGTTCGGCAATTGAAGGCACGTGAGATACATGGGCGTGCTTTGTTGTCTAACGGTTTTACTTTCCGCACAGTTTCTGCTATGAAAGCACTCATCCTATGATTAGTCCACCAACGTATTAATCAAATCTTAAAAAACAATCGGAATAGAAAAAAAAACTTTCGTATTAAATTTCTTACAGCATTTTAAACTAAAATTGGAACTACGAGATCTCCGTCAACAGAATTGCGGGGCTGCGAATGACACTTTAAAAGAATTTCACATTGCGACATTTTTCTCCAATCGGTTTCCGATATGCCATTCCCTACTTTGTAATGGAAATGTTTTGTTAAGTACACTTAGTGATACAATCTACTAAAATGATGATATTGTTTCACCGCATTTTGAGCGATTGCCGATTTAGTAGAATTCAGATTTATCAAACCGCACATTAGCAAATGAAAACCTTATTTGACCAGTATTGGTTGAAATAACAATGGGTAATCAGTAATTAATGGACTAAAATAGGAAAATTATGAAGCTAAATCTGGCTGAGGTTTGAAAATCGTGTATGCCGTTTTTTGTTGTGTGATTTAAATAGGAGTTCACAGCGATGCTTAACTAAAATCTATATATATAAACGGCAATGTCCTGACTGACTGACTGACTGACTGACTTAAATCAACGCACAGCCCAAACCGCTGGTCCTAGAGAGTTCAAACTTGGCATTTAGATTCTTTATAATATCTAGAGGCACACTAAGAACGGATTTTTGAAAATTTCTCCCTTAAAGGGGTTAAATGGGGTGTTAAAGTTTGTATGGGGAAACAAGATTAGTTGGGCTATTTTATTCGAAACTTCACATGAATGTGTTTAACAATAAATAAGTAAACACGTGTTTCAGGTTTTTTGAAAATTCATTCCCTATGGGGGTTAAATGGAGGGTTAAAGTTTGTATGGGGAAATAAGATTAGTTGGGCTATTTTATTCGAAACTTCACATGAATGTTTTTAACAATAAATAAGTAAACACGTGTTTCAGGTTTTTTGAAAATTCATTCCCTATGGGGGTTAAATGGAGGGTTAAAATTTGTATGGGGAAATAAGATTAGTTGGGCTATTTTATTCGAAACTTCACAGGAATGTTTTTAATATAAATAAGTAAATACGTGTTTTAGGTTTTTTGAAAATTCATTCCCTATGGGGGTTAAATGGAGGGTTAAAGTTTGTATGGGGAAATAAGATTAGTTGGGCTATTTTATTCGAAACTTCACATGAATGTTTTTAACAATAAATAAGTAAACAAGTGTTTCAGGTTTTCTGAAAATTCATTCCCTATGGGGGTTAAATGGAGGGTTAAAATTTGTATGGGGCAATAGGATTAGTTGGGCTATTTTATTCGAAACTTCACAGGAATGTTTTTAATAATAAATAAGTAAATACGTGTTTTACGTTTTTTGAAAATTCATTCCCTATGGGGGCTAAATGGAAGGTTAAAGTTTGTAAGGAGGAACCAGATTCGTTGGGCTATTTAATTCAAAACGTCATAGAAGTGTTGTTGCCAATGAAGAAGTCGGTACTTATCTACATACCTCTACCATGTAAAAGTACGAGTTTTTACCTCGAGTACTTGTATTTAAAAAAAATACTCCTAAGGGGGTAAAATGGGGTTGACAGTTTGTATGAAAAAAAGTTTAGTTTTAGATTAAGAAATTTCATATTGCGTAAACTAATTTTGAATAAAAATCTAAGAAAAATATTTTCCAGGATTTTTCAACATTCACCTCCTAAAGGGTTGAAATGGGGCTCCAAATTTTGTATGGCGAAACAAGATTATTTTATCCGAAACTTCGCAGGAGTATTCTGTAAATTAAATGATCCTTTATTTAAAATTTTCGAAAAACAAACATACAAAGGTTAATTATTTATGTTTACTTCTGGTTCTAGAGATTCCAAATTTAGCACGTAGGTTCCTTTAAGGGTCTAGGGGTGGTTTAAAAAAATTAAGTCAAAATCCACACCCTAAGGGGTGCAATGATGGGGGTCCAGAGTTTGTATGGGAAAACTTGATTATTTAAACTATTTTATCCGAAACTTTACAGGAGTATTCCTAAACATAAAAAGATAAAGATGTGTTTTAGGTTTTTGAGAATTCAACCTCTGAAAGGGGTGAAATGGTTAAACTGTAAAAAAAACATCATGGATATCGTTTCTATGGTTTATCGAGTCACTGTGGTGGGAGTCCTGATTGACTGACTCATCACCGGTTAAATGTTTTGGCTTGACTATTCCACCATAAGAGAAAAGGACGAAGCTTGTAGCGGATTAGGTACATTATTGTTTTGTAAGAGGGTGAATATCTGAGAATTTCAACCGCCTAAATTTGGTGGCATCATTTTTGCCGAAGTTTCTAAACGTCTCAATGTTATACTTCGCCATTTGTATAAGGTATCGTGCCTCCTTAAAATGACAAAGTAGCACATTGTAACGAATAGAAACTTCGACAAAAATTATGCTACCAAAATTAGGCGGTTGAAACGATTAGATATTCACCCAGGAAATGACGATGCCTGCGTTGCTAATTTTGATTCGTGTAGTTTATTTGCAATTAAGTATTTAATTATGTCATACTAATATGCTGTTCAATGAAACAGACTTCAGACAGAATGTAATAAGGTAAGATTCTACTTCGGTTTAGGAAAGGTAAGAACTGCGATCCCACACAGAAACGAACGGCTATTAAAGTAGGTTTTGGGTTAGGTTAGAACTGCGACCCCACATAGAAACTAACGACTATCAAAGGAGGTTCAGGTTAGGTTTTTACATTTTTTTTTCATAGAAGTCCAAAATCTACGCGTGCGAAGCCGCGGGCAAAAGCTAGTACCTAATATTTGTAACTTACTGTAACACATGCCCATCACTATGTCCGTTCACGAAATAATCTCAAGGTTTATGAAGAAAACCATTTGTTTTCTTCATAAACCTTTTGTTTTCTTCAAAACCAAAGTCACGTCAGCGTAACTACGCTGACGTCGCCGGTCAGCCTGTCGCCGCTAACCGGGCCACCTTGCCTCCTGAGGGAACGGGTCCCAATAAGGGCAAGGCCTCCGGCATCTTTGTGGACAAGGAGGGGTTCACATTGGTGAAACGGAAGAGCAGGGTGCGCAGGGCGCCTCGAAAAACTCTGTGTGGCACTGCCGAGACGGTTAATTCCGGTCTTCCGGTTGCAACACCGAGTAGGGCGCTCTACGTGTCGCGCCTGCATTACTCCGCCGTGCCCAACGATGTGGTGGAGTACGTCCGCCGGAAGACGGGTTACTCGCTGAGGGTGCAGCAGCTGCGGTCGCGCCACTACGTGCACTTCAGCTCGTTCGTGGTGCGCGTGCCGCGCCCGCTGCATGACACCATCGCGAGTGCAGACTTCTGGCCGAAGGGTGTCGTGTTTCGGCAGTTCCGAGGCAATCTGCCGAATCCTACGCCGGATCAGACGACGCAACGGGGCCACGTCGTTTCGTCGCCTAAATCAAACTAGTTTTAAGTTGTTTTTTATATTTTTGTGTTTTTGTAGTTCACAGTGCCTTGGTGTTTAACTGTTATGCTGTGTAACTTATTTGAATAATAAAATAAAAATAAAATAAAATAAAATTTGTTTAAAGGTCAGATGGAAGATTTTCAATCACGCAGAAAATAAAAATTTATATTATATGCTTACTCCATTAGAATGAGACGAATCATTTCATATTATAGCCGCTCTCACTAAGATTTTCGTAAGAAATTAATCTGACAACAACCTACTTAGCGCTAATGGAATCCTGAATACTTCCGTCACTTAAAAATACATGCTGTCGGCAAACGCAGCTCGCGAAAGAGCGAAATATTTAGTCAGCTTTGCAGTACGGTCAGTAAAATCGACATCTTTTCTTTCAAAGTTAAATGCATCTTTCGCAGGGGTTCATTAGTGGTGTCCGGTGAGCTGGAAAGTCTTTTTTGTCACTTCAGATTTAATATCAGACGCCATTTTGAAGTGATCAATTTAACTGTCTTTTGGGTGCAGTTTCTTCGTTCGTTATTTTAAAGTCGTTAACCGAAAGTTGAACCTTGCGGTATCCCGGAGTTTTACGCCACATCGGCCTATAAACATGTAATCCCCAACTTAGCGATAAAACGGTGTATAAAAACAACAGATCTATTTTTGTTGCCTGTATAGCCGTATGCTACGCCGTTCTGCAGACTGCTCGATGACCCATATACGGAGACAGAGTTGGCTTCGTATTGATTTTTTCTGACCACGCATTAAGCTTTTTAATAAACACTTTGAAAGTGAACCATGCTAATAACACTTAAATCGTTACTCTTTTTAGTTAGTATTCTTACCAACAGCGAATATACTTTTCAGACCGGGGCTTAATACAATATTTGAAGAAAAAAAGGTGAATTAAGTATAATCATTAAGCAGAGTAAACTAAAAAAATAGCACGTCTGCTCAGATTTGTTTTAAGTTACTGATCACTTTCATTATTGTTAAACCCAATGTATTGAAATCATATCATATGCATATATGTGAAAGTTTGGCCATAAAAATGTTACTAGCTTCAATTATAAAGAAAACCACTTTTTTTATTAAAGATCACGTGCTGCCACCATAAAACTACAAACATTCAATTAGTCTGACCCCGGGGCAATCCACTTCAATTGAGTGCGTCCACGCACAACACATACTAATGTCCTTACCACGAGCTACAATGACATTCGTAAACTCATTCGGTGCATCTTTTTTGCGAAACGAAATACAACTTTACACAGTTGTTAGTTGGTTTCATCACCATTATCCACTCCCGAGCAAGTTTTCTCTTCAAGTACGCGGCTGAGTTCGTGTCTGTGCCAATCTAGTCCAAGATCGTCCCGCAATCCTTCTGATAGTTCTGAATGTTCTGATGCCAGCAGCCAATCGCTGGTGGGCGACCAAAGCATCTTTCCTGAAAGTGGCCACCAATCCGTGACAATTTTGGTCCACCTGCCTACACTCTGCCTTGCGATGTGTCCGGCCTAATTCGACTTGAGTTTGGTAATGAGTTGGTTTATTTATTAATGACTCACATTTTTAACTCTTAGTAAAGGTTTAGTTTACTAACGCCCGCCCATAAACGAACGGTGTGATTGAGAGATTGCACCGAACTGACATTAACTTTTATTGATGAGTTTGTTGCCTATCTAAATATTACATTATACTATTACACGTAACTTTGCCTTGTGACATGTTGTCTGTCATTTAGCCGTTTTCAGTAAAGCGTCTAAAAAATCAATAATTTTACAACCGTGCTTCCCCAGATAGTTGGTTGTTTGTTACCATATATTTATAAATCTATACAATATTTGGGCTGATATAATAAAGAGGGTTATAGGTATTAGGTATCTTGATTACACGTGTCTTAAATTGTACAGACCAAAACTGACCTTTGTCTTTTCCCCACCAAATCATTGCCAAGGGTGCTAATTAGCTCTATCACACGTATCACATCACTTTATGTAACATTATCCCCTATTTATATCTCTTTGATGGTCATTAGACGCGCGGGGAGCACATAAATGTCAACCCTTGTCCAGCATACATTTATAATAGTCGTAGCCTTCATGATATTATACGACATAAATAGTTCATCAGGAATTTAGATATGGAACAGCTATTTCCCTTCTGAGTCGGAGCCCGGATTTTGAGTAGACGGAACATAATTGTAAGAGGAAATAACACGCCTCCGTGAAATGTTGGATCAAAGGGTTTAGGCACAGTCAACCAATTGGAACCTTGTGCCAGGAACTATGTCAAAGTGGCGTTATTAATCAAATTGTAAGAAATCTCCTGAAATCTCTTACTAAATGTAATTTTGACACGGTTCTAGATTGGCCTTTTGGTCCCAATTAGTTGAGTGTGATGTTTAGAGTAAGTCTTTCATGGTTCGTTGATATCACGGCAAATGGATAAACTTATTACTGACATGAAGAATGTAGGACACGTGCCACTCAAGATTGAATAAGAAATCAAATTGGTGAGATACATTCATTGGTTAGGTTGTGTCGAAGCGATAGCGATAAGAGCGCCTGTTGCCATCTTTATGTTAACATTGTACTGTTATTGTTTTTTTTGTTGTGCAATAAAGCATATTTATTATTAGATTAAGGAATTGTGCGAACAGACACCTATTCTAGCTTCATCTAAAGGTGGATTTAGACCAAACCAGCGAATGCTCATTCTATCCCTCACTCTACGAAATCAACGAATGTCTACGAATCACGTTTTGTGTAACGAACAAATTTCGTAGAGTGGGGGATAGAATGAGCATTCGCTCGTTTGGTCTAAATCCACTTAAACTCTTTGTCTGTTCTAGGTGTTACAAATGTTTAAATTGATATGCGTGACTTAAAAAGATGGCACACGAATTACACGATATGTTTAATTTCTTCCGTAACTGTTTATACAATACGATTTGTACCCGTATAATGGAACAATTCTAGACTTAAAATCTAAAACAGCAGAGATATTGACGGTCATAATTAAAAATTGACTGAGGTTTATTGAAATTGAACCACACGTTATTGCAACCAACTGTCATTGCATTTTGAATTATGCATGTATAAAGGCAGGAAGAGAAAGTTTTAATTCCATATTCGTTTCAAACATTGATGACTTAAAGACACAATGACATTATCTATACTTAGGCCAAGACAAGTAAAGCTATCTCACTGTATTGCATAGCTGCGTTTTATGATTTGGTATATATTGTTATTGGGCCAATATTTAAGTGTGGATAAGAGCCATCGTGTTGAAAATTGAACTAACACTTATGTATAATTTGTCATTGTCATGTGAATTCCCTCATAGATATGAAACTGACATAAAATTCAATTGGAAATAAGCTTTATTAACAACACAGAAACGATACATATTGCCATAACGGTATGTTAATGTTATATCTTGAATATTATACAACCTACGCAAAATTGAGGGAAAGCGCTAAGACAAGAAGATTTGATACAAAGTTACAAAAACACAGATAGTGCAAAAAATATTAAAATTCCGCGACATAACTGCACCTAACGTAAATATTATTTAAATCATATGTATGAATGAAACCAAATACGATACTGTCCTCCATAGATTACCTCCAGGAGATTCTGCATCATATTCGTACATTCTAGAGTTATTGAATGTGACGTGACAGCAGTCGTATACTGTTAATTAGTGTGAAAGTAGAGAGACGATATACTATCCGTTTGCAGTTTGCTAATATCCATAGTTACAAAACTTGCAAGATTTGTTGTAGGAAAATGGTCGCACAGTACAAATAAAGTACAATAAAAAAAACGTTCATTGAAATATCATGAACTTTTAAAAACTTAACAAAGTCAAACAGCGCACGATCTTATCGTTAAGAAGTAATCTCTTCTAGGCAATCTTGTATTTGTCTGTCTGTTTTACTGCTGTTGACTAAACAAAATTAGAAAATAGGCGACCTTATTACTAGAATACGTTCTCTTCGTTTGGGTAGTGGGTTCAAGAAAGGAATTTAAAAAGAAGGAAAACCGTAGGTTAACTGGCAGCAGAGATCCCGTGAAGGGATAAGTTCACCTCGCGATATCTGAATTATTTTTGCTTGTGTTACTTTCTTTATATTGTTTTACTAAACTAAACTTTCATGTTGTTTATATGCTTCATCTAGCGGTCATGTGATCTGCACTATCATCCCACTGAATTGGCCAAAGAGGTTTGCGTCAGTAGCCATCGAGTCAAAGACCAGTGAATCTTGTGATGTAATGCGTGTAGGCGGGCACTTGGGCACTAAACTGTGGGTTGAGCCGCTCACTTACGTGCAGTTATGTTGTCCTCATCTTCTGTTTGTTTATCAGGGTCAATCACTTTTTTGTTGTTGTTATTCTGTCACATCAACCAGGGGACAACAGTTGATTAGTTAGAAGAAAGCATCCTGCAAACTTTACTATCATAACATGACTTAGTGACCTTGGAAGGGCCACATAACTGTCAAAAACGTCAGAGTTTGCTCAATTTTAATGCTATTGAACTGTGATTTTAATGGTGATACAAGCACGGGGCAACGAGTGATAGACCCATCAGCAAAAAGAAGTAGGTCGTATAAAATTATTTCGATATATGTATTTTGTTATTATGCTCCATCTAGCGGTCATGTTGTCTATCTCAATTGGTTCGTCAAAGAAGTTTGCGCCAGTAGCCATCGTATCAAAGACGAGTGAGTGTAACTACTAACTAGTAACAGTAAGCTCTCAGTATATGTAAGCTCTCAGGGTGCTTAGACAAGTTGCCAATCGCTAACGCTTAATCGTCAATCGTAAACGAAAGGCAACTGTCTTTGTCGCACTAATATGAAAGAGTGACAGAGAGGGAAAACTACGATACGCTACTAAGCGTTAGCGATTGGCAACTTGGCTAAGCGTCCCGGTCCGTCTTTATGCTGGGCTGTATACGTAATGCTTTTATCCTCGTTTTTAAATGTTGGGTAAGCGAAACCGCGGGAAACCACAGACGTTACTGAGTGCAGAGTCCACAGACTTACACTAAGCTTAAGTATGGCATTGACAAAGCCAGCGGCCCTACCGCGAACTTCGAAATCGAGCGAATTTCGAGGATTTGTCTCTCTCACTCTATGACGCCTTCGTTGGAGTGACAGAGAAAAATCCTCGAAATTTACGAATTTCGATTTTCGCGGTAATAGGTCTGATGACTCTGATGTGATGAGTGACCACTGGAGTGGAGGTAATCTGTTGAGGAAGCATAAACACACCATCTCCTATAGAATAATTCGGCGGGGAAAGAGAAACGCACGTTTCATTTACCCGATTTAACCTTAATGCTTTTTGTATGAGCAAGCAAAAGTAAATTTGAGGTGAATCGACTTTGGAACTTCGTAGAATCTTTACCGTGCAAAATGAGAAACTTTTTATCTCGTAAAGTTTCAGTTCCTCAGAGGATAACCCGATAAAAGTGTTATCTAAACTTTACATATACACTCATTCAATCCTACTCTTATTCTAATATTACAAAATGGATGGATTTTAAAAAACACTTTATTTACAAATCTGTATAATTTATATGCATAAATTAATTTTAACTAACCTAACCTTTATCTAAAAATGTCCCTTTTGGCATTGTACCACGAATGACGGCATTTCCTCGCTGTACCGCAAAGCTGATATGCTGTGCGGGGAAGCCTTTTGAGGAGGTCTTTAGTTACGTCAATTTGGGTGCGCTGGGGTACCCAAAATTTCGAATCTGGATGGATAGATGTAAGATGTTTTTCATCCAATAATCACCAAAAAAATCTAAGACTTATATGATTTTCTCATGGATACTATCGTCAAAACTCTTTCGGTTGAAAATGGTATGAGTTCCTGCTGATACAAATTGTGGATTTGGGTATAATGGGAATTGTACGAGTGTGCCAATAACGATTTTATTGAAGCTACTGGTTAAGGTGATCATACCCATAAACGACCTGTACTAAGATAATGTTGAAATATTACGAGCCTACCTACAGGCCCATACCATACTTACTCACCTTCGGTAGCGGCTTATACTTTCAAAACGATAAAATATGCTAATTCAAATCCTCAGTCATGTTGTCTTCCTAATTAATATTTGGAAACAATCCCACCTTGTCGCAATAAATAACCAAACAGACACTGTAGAAAGTGATCCAGAATACCGATTAGTTGGAAGCACTTAAAAAATACGTTGGGTGTACAAATGCACATTTCGCCAGTATATTCCCAAGGAGACATTTTGATCGAACCCTATCAATACATAGGACATTATAATAACTAAAAGCTGATTTTATTGTTGTTAATATCACACACGAAGCCATTTCATTTTGGCAACGTCAACACGTCAATCAAAACAAGTATCGAACCTGTCATTCAAGTCTTTTGTTTGTAAATAAACCTCCAAATGATACGGTTTATCAACAAGATAGTGACAGGCAAGAGGGGCTGCGGAACAACGAAACTTGACAATCTTATATCTTCGTCACTCATAATTGGAGTGACGGAGACGTAATAAAACATTCCACTTTTAAAGTTCACGGTAGACCTCAAAGAGTGAACCAAAATGTGATTCGTCATGACACGCCTTGACGTTTATCACTTGACGTGACCTGTCATTTGGCTTTGCAGGTTGTCACGCCTACTTCATTAAATAGAACGTAATATAAGCCATTCATGTCTTCATTTTATATGTCCTTTTGGAATGATTACTCTGCGCAAGTGCGCAAGCGCCTCGGATCGGATGCACGTCCGGAAAGCGGTAAATGACCCATTACGTGTCAGCTGTTCTTGTTTAGTTGTGCGCGTGAGTTATTGGACGGACAGTGGCATAAACATGTATACGATGTCCTCATAAATATCGCAACGTTTACCATCAGCCAAATGGTCAACTACTTGACTCTATTCTGTGAGAGCAGCGCTGAAGAATTAGTATCATTCTCATTACAGATGTAGTGCAAAATCCTTTCTCTTCGGCTTTTCACGGAAACGCCCAAATTAATCTACCTGTCTCAATTAGCTTCAGTGCAATATATACTGAAGTTCATTGTGACAGCAATATGAATTCGGATGTTTCCGTGAAAAGCCGTAGAGAAAGGATTTTGCACTACATCGGTACTACTTGGTACCTACTAGTTATCAGAAAGATTTTGGAAAAAGAGCATTTAGTAGAAAAATTTACATGTGCCTCTTCAAGACACTACTGGCAATTTCAGTAACCTCATAAACTTTAATACAATACGCGCCTTCGTGCATAAGTTTTCGGTACTAAAAACAGCGGCTCTACGACTACGAAATCCGCAAATTTAGGGGATTTTTCTCTGTCACTCTAATGACGCCTTCGTTGGAGTGATAGACACAAATCCCCGAAATTTACGAACTTCGGTGTTCGCGGTAGCAGGCCAATTCTGATTCAGAAGTCTTCAATTTTTAACATGAACCCTGGTCACGTCTCAAGTAATTGGATTGGTACCATGAAAACTAGTAGCATTGTCCATAATTTATGTAAAGTTATACTGCAATGTGTTATGCTGGTTAGAATGGGACTACTGAGACGCGAGCAATTTGAAGTGAACAGTAAATAACAGACGCCGCGGTGCGGAAAGCTGCTTACTTATTTATGAATGCGAGAAAGTGCTGAGACTGAAAATCTTGCTCGAGCAAATGGACAGATAACATTGACAGTTTACAAGTTTGTTGTGAAATTGAAATAAGAAATGGAAAAAGTTTTTTGACCTAAAGAAATTAGGATATTGAATTAACGGTGTTGTTGATTAGAATGATAAGAGGCTAACTTCTAACCACCTGATTTCATTTATACTTATAGACTAACCAAGTAGGTATGTCGACTAACGCACGGAATCCTATGATGGAAAGAACTTACCAAATAATTTCGAAGCTAAATAGATATTAGAAATAAATTTTCACCAAATCCGATTAGAAATTGTCTTAATATAAAATTAAACTTCGACGTAATCTTGACTAATGTCACAAAGCTCGGCTTAAGCATCGAATCAAATCTAAATCGATTAAGAATATCGTAGTCATTCGACTGATTTCAAAAATATTTTTGGACTTTGACAGTCCAGATGTCTTCTCAATGTTGTCTATAAGTGGGTGCAGCCTCAATGCTTTGATAGCTAGGAAACGTTGGATTGCTCCTTACCCCCCTACCCGCTATCCCCCCTCATCCCTCTTTCCGGTACACGTCTTATGCTCTATTGTTTCCATTTCATGCGTGAAATTGCTGCTCTGACGATGGACCGATTACCTGTACATTTATTTGTGTCTAGAAATGATAATTGTGGGTTATTTGAGTAATCAACGGGGAGCAAGTCGTTGGACGATTGGAGTCACTGCTTTTTGCAGTTGTTTATACATGAAGAAATACCATCAAGGAACAGATTACAGGTTAGCTCATTTACAGGGAAGTTATTTTAGTAAAAAGTTTTTTTTATTGAAAATCTCCAACATTTTGCTTTTTTGTCCAACACCACGGACAAAAAAGTTTTAAACCTAATAATACTCGTAATATATCAAAATTTGTAGTTACATACTGAGCGTATCATATATGTATATTAAAACAACGTAGCCTCTTTAATCGGTAACTCACCTTACTCTTGAGAATAAGAATTGGACCTCAAACGATACGTGTTTTCTTTTTAATAATGTTAATATCGAGAAACTCGCGTAACTGCTGTATTTGCATATAAATTTTCTGTGATGGTTTTAGCGCTTTTATTATTTTCGTACAAAGAAATATAGCGAATAGACATACATATTCAGAAATAAAAAAGTAATCTAGATATACTGTGAAAGTACTTAATATTCTGCTCCTATTTCAGTTTATCCCATTGTGTGGAGTTCTCATTCTTTCGGTCATTTCATTCTTTACCCTTAATCCAACTAAGCTGGATAAAATATGACCTATCTATTAATCCGATGGCGTTCTTTTATATACGCTATTATAATGGGATTGTATTCTACTCAGTAGTTTACGCATGACTTGGTATTAGAGGTGTGCGCCGGCATAGGAAACGTCGGCGGCGGCGCGCCGGTAAATTTTGCCGGCGTGGCTGCGCCACGCCGGCGTCAAGGCCACATTGTTCACCTAGGTCGCGTTTTATAAACTTACAATTTACAATTTTGCTGTTTCCCTCTCTTTCTAGCCAATGTGTGCGTGCGTTAGAGAGGCAAACAGCGAAATTGTAAAATGTTACTTTATAAAACGCGACCCAGTACGTTCGTATGGATGAGAAGGTATTAAAAACCTAGATATAGTTTAGGACAAGTTTATTATTAAAAAATAAACTCGAAACAAAGTTATAGATTGCATTTTATGCGGCAATTGTCATAATTATCGTGTTCTGAAATTATTTTATTAACTCGCACTGGGTCGAGTTGTGACATTTTGTCTACACATCTACAAATTACTTAAAGAAATTCCAGTTAACTACATAAAAACAAATTACTTCGCGAGGAGCAGTACAAAACACAAACGTAGGTGTCGCGCGCGTCGCAAGTGATTTGAACATTCCCAATTGTACAGATTCCTAATACTACAGATAAAAGTTAATAATACAGATATTGGCAATACTATGCATTCCCGATTATACACATTCCCAATAACCAATAATACGGATTTCGAATGCTACAAATACCCAACACTATAGGTTCCCAATACTACGTATTCCCAATAAGGTACTGCAGATTTCAAGTACTATAGATTTACAACCTCTTTATAGTACCATCATGTCCATCATTACCGGATAGCTTGAAGGGCCATGCTCCGTGTCGAAGAGGTCAGGGACCTCGGCGTAGTCTTCGACTCCCGACAGACGTTTCGGCCACACGTTCAGAATGTAACTCG
This sequence comes from Thaumatotibia leucotreta, assembly GCA_025490895.1. Taxonomy (NCBI): domain Eukaryota; kingdom Metazoa; phylum Arthropoda; class Insecta; order Lepidoptera; family Tortricidae; genus Thaumatotibia; species Thaumatotibia leucotreta. The sequence goes on along the minus strand of JALPQI010001614.1, from coordinate 71,570 downwards.
TAGTGCGTTTCAAATACTGGGATTCGTGCTGCGCAATGCTTCCCCTCTCACTGTTTCTGCGACACATACACTTTACACAGCGTTGGTTAGGAGTATACTGGAGACGAATGCAGTAGTATGGAGTCCGCATGAGAAATAATATATACTAATGCTGGAACAAGTTCAAAAAAAATTCCTTCGTAACCTTTATAAGAGAATACATCAATACTACCCATTCATGTACCCGACCAGATTCCTACAGGGACACTTGGGTTATGACTCATTGGAGCTACGAAGAAATATGAGTCTAATCCATTTCATACTCAATATACTGCGGTGTAAGGTGGACAGTATTAGCCTTTTGGAGAGCATTTTAAAGCTATCTGTGCCGGACGAGTGCTGCGGTAGGCGGAGGCGACCGCCCCTCCTGGCCGCAGCGCGCACGCGTACTCGCCTGCGCCTGCACTCTCCAGTCGTACGCGCTACTGCGCTCATCAACTCCTTGCTTGTGACTCTGCCTGACTGTGATTTGTTTACGACAGGGATAGCAAGAATGATGTCAGAATGGAAGAGGGTGTTGGAGAAAGAGCGAGAATAGCGAGCTACATTTATTTATTTTGTTTAGATTTAGGATAGTTTTATTTCGTTCGTAAGTTAGTTAAGTGTTGAATCTATGTAACGCTTTGGTGTAAACTGTAATGTTACATAATTTTATGATTCCAATAAATAATAATAATAATAAATCATCGCCCACACTGCTAGTCATACATCGGTATATAATAGTGTATATTATACACACGAAAATATATTTTTTTCATATCTTATCTATATTTGCATCGCGCATGTCGGTATGTTTTGCTTTGTTTTACGTTATGGCAGGCAGACACTTAAATTAATAGAATAAGATAATAGACAGTCATTAAACCTCCTGTAGATAATGAAAAAACATTCATCTTCATCATCAGCCTATCGCAGTCCACTGCTAGACATAGGTCTCCCCAATTTCACGCCACCGTTTTTGATCTTTGGCTGCTCGCATCCAGCTCTCGAGAGCCATCCCAAATCGTCGCTCGCCTTGCCTGAGGGTGTTCTACACTACGCTTGCCGAGACCCGGTCTCCACTCAAGAACTCGTTTACCCCAACAGTTGTCAGTTCTACGGCTAATATGGCCAGCCCACTGCCACTTCAGCTTGCTAATACGGTGGGCTATGTCGATCACTTTGGTTCTCTGCCGGATAACCTCATTTCTGATTCGATCTCGCAAAGAGACGCCGAGCATAGCCCTTTCCATAGCTCGCGGAGCGATCTTGAACTTGTGGACCAGCCGTACCGTCAGTGTCCACGTTTTAACTCCGTACGTCATCACGGATAGGACGCACTCATTGAAGACTTTTGTCTTCAGACACTACGGGATCGACTATAATATAATGAAAAAAAAAAAACAAAACTAATAATACCTAGGATTATAAGCCTAAAAGCGGTTCAATAAGATCTAAATTACGACTTACGAGCAAGTGTGTTGAAAAAAGCATTACAGTTGGGAATCAGTAGACGTTTATATCATATCTAGAGAATATGGAATCTGTCGACATTGGAATTTGTAGGCAAGTTAATCTGTACTATCTGTAGAGTTAGGAATCAGTAATATTGTATATCTGTAGACATGGGAAACCGTAATATGGCAATATTAAAATATGTATTTGGATTCTGTATGTTTGTAAATCTGTAGTACTGGGAATGTGTAGACTTGAAATTGGAATCCTAAAAATATTGGATTTTGAATAAAAGGTACAATTGGGAACAATTCCGCCCTAGTAGTGTGTTTTTTTCGTAGGTACGTGTAAATCTCCTTTAGGCCTGAAAATCTGCAATCCAGAAGTGCTGCGCATACAATCTTTTCGGTCAGAGGGAACCGCTTGTCGATATTCGCAAGCATATTGTTGTTTAATGTCAATTTGATCAGCGTGGCGCGTAATTAAAATTATTTTATTCCGCAATTTTTTTGTCGCGGCGTGAATTTTGAAAACCTCGGCGGCGGCGGCGGCGGCGGCGTGGGTCACGCGGCGCGGCGTCGCCGCGCCGGCGTGGCGCACACCCCTACTTGGTATTAATATGGTTTTATGTTATGATATTTGTTTGAGTTTTATCTCTATCTCTAGATAGTAGTCTGTTATCGTTAATGCAATTAACATTATACCAGTACCTATATATTGTATCACCGCTCAGGCGTGGATCCAGGACTTCATTGAGGGGGTGGCACTGCCCCATGATATGATAGTATTTTATACTTAAAACAGCACCTAGGCATGCCTAAGTCACGCATCTAAGGGGGGAGGGGCAATGCCCCATTGCCCCCCCCCCCTCCCGCTGATTCGCGCCTGTCGCCGCTATACAAACTCATATCTTCAACACTCACTTGATGGAAAAAAACACCCGTATTCAGAGTGTAAGAAAGACGACATGTACGGACTCACAACGTTAACCGTATACCTACCAACGTCTGGGTGCTTAGACAAGTTGCCAATCGCTAACGCTTAGTCATCAATCGTGTGGATGTCGTGTGGTGGCAAGTGGAAGTCTATGTCGCACTAATAAGAAAGAGTGACAGAGAGGGAAAACTACGATACGCTACTAAGCCCCAACGATTGGCAACTTGGCTAAACATCCAGATGTTATTAAAATCAAAACAAGAACACTAAGTATCGTGGCGCTTCAAATCCCTTTAGACAGAAACAAACTAAACAAAGAATATCCCGATCTGTGTATCCGAACTACCTCAATATTTATAAAATGATAAAATTCCCTGTATCTTCACTTTGCGTATGTATGTTCCCCGTAATCCGATATAAGGTCCTGTTTTATCTATCTGTCATGTCGCAACACACCTGAGCCCTTAATGTCTTGATCGCGTCTAGAGATGGGAAATATTATTCGATATCAAACAACATTTTTTTGCTAAGGGCTCCTGCATAAATCATGTGAGGTTTTTTTGGCTACTTTTTGACCCCCCCTCCCCCATGGTGATGTTTGGTGAGTTTCTTGGCTACCCCCCCCTAGCAGTCTCACGTGTAGTTTTTTCATTCAACTTTTCACGTTCGCTAGCCGAAATTCACAATATTTCTTACTTTGTTCATCGTAGAAAAATACACGTGAGGTCTCCTTGTACCCCCCCCTCCCCTATCGTGATCTTTCGTGATGTTTTCTTGGGCCCCCTCCCCCCCTATAGGACCTCGCGTGAAATCACGCCATTTATTTGTCATTAGGGCTTGTGCATAAATATGCACAAGCCCTAATGACAAATAACATCGCATAATTGTTTTTGTACTAATTGTAATTACATTATCTCTACAAAGTATAAAACAAAGCTCTCGCTGGCTGTCCTTCCCTATGTATGCTTAATAAATCTTTAAGACTACGCAACGGTTAATAAAGCCGTTTTTTTTAAATAGACAGAGTTATGATTTATGATGAAGCTTGTACTATTGTATTGGTGAATAACACGGAAAGCTTTGGTCCAGCACTGTGACGTAATATAGGCTACGTATTAAAAAAACAATAACCACCGTGTTAATCGAATAATGCTTATCTTATCGCTGAGCACGTCACTAAGTTTCTTATTCCCATACCAAGCGCTTGCGTTTATCAAAAACCAGTAGGCACGGCACGGTCTCCTAAAAGCTGACTGCTACTTTTTTGCTAGTGCACTCAAGAGTAAAAAGTATAATTATAAGGTGCTCAACAAATTTACAAGATTATTGAATGAAATTTTAGCATCGTCGCTTCGTATTTAGTCAAATTTTTTATCCCATCCCAAAAAATTAACCATGTCGTCACATCACGCCAATAAAAATAGTTTTACCGTACAGTTTCGTATCTACAAAGCAATATAGAATTTGGTTGCAAATTCGAGAAAATAGATGCTAAATAGGCTGAAAATTAAATAAATGTTGATCAAACATCGCAAAAGTGTTTTTTTTTTGGGTTAGAAGAATTTTCTATAAAAAAATACGTTTGCCTCGAAATATTTGTTCGTGAGTGTAATAGGTAGTATGGATAAAGGTTGTGCGACCGAATATATCTCGGAAGATTTCAACTTCCTTTTTGTAACGGCCTGGATGAAAAGGGTTTTTATGCCTTTTATTGACAGGAGAAAATTCATAAAAGCTGTAATCTACAGCGAAACTTGTTACAGTAGCATGAGCTTACCGCAGTTTTTGTGGAAGTTCATAACCGATTTAACTTCCTTTTGGTAACGACATGAATGAAAACACTTTTTCTTGATAGAACATAGTTCATAAAAGTTGTAATCTAAAAACTTGTGGTACGGTAAAATACTTAAGCTTACCGCAAAATCTGTGGACAAGGTACATGACCGATGTAAACCGTAACTTTTGTATCTGTATTCCGTATATTGATTCCACGAGTAGATAGACATTATGCTTTTGATCTTTTCATATTCTCGGGTAATTTTTGATATTTCTTTACACGTGTAATATCGTATTCTTGGATACTAGTCATTTATAGAAAAATCCACTTTGGTTCGTATTGAAGGGAATTATTCCTTGGGGATTTTTCCTTGTGGTCTTGATATAAATTATAGATACCTACCACTTTCCTGGGAAGCATATTGTATCTCCATTGAAATATTTCGAGGTTAAAATACATACCGGGGTATGGGAATACGAACTTCGTATCCCTATATTCCCTATCAGGACTTTCTTACATTTAGTCATCTATTAACTATATAGAATAGGATAAAGATGACTAGGCAAAATGAACTGTAAGCAAAATGCTAAGAACGCAATTCTGGTACATTGCGTAGGTATGAAAATATAGCGGCATAAACATCCAACGTAAATGTCATGCCTAAATGAGTTTCTGAAATGATCCGCCTTTCTAATAACTCAAAACAATATTATTGTGGACAAAACTCTTACCCAAAAGGTCGAGAGAGGCAATTTGGTATAAAATCCCCAAATCTGCTCACTGCTCACCGTCCCTTGGGCTAATTTGAAAAGTTTTCCCATTTCGACTAATTTGTATCAATAAGAGGCAGTGTAAACGGCTCGTTTCCGTAAATGTAAATAATAATTGTATCTTGTCTTGTCCAATTATTACTTGGGAGTTGGACTTGGGAGCGAGAATGCCACAAATTTGGCAATTTTTCGCTGGAACTTTGTGGTTTACTCGCAATTTTTGGACATCAAAGCCACTAACTTCGTGGGGTATGTCTTTGCTATGTTTATTTAACTTCTGATAGTTATATCAGACGAACTGTGTACTACTGAACATAGATAGGTTCTCTGTTTCAAACATCCCTACTTTGCCTACATGACCATAATCGATTAATTCAATCGAGATAATAATATGAGGTTCCAACGTCTATTAAGTACTAGTTCATTGACAATAGTAGTTACTTAGTCAATATTTTCTTGCTCATTTGAACACACAGTAATATTTATTGTGATCTTATGATTATTTGATATTCGTGGTGTAGGTATTTCATTTATATATTTCCTTAAGTCTATACTGTGTTACTGAATGCTGGATAGAGCTTGCTTGATCGAATTATCTTGTTAATTAGCTTGATTCAATATGCCACCGTCTCATTTGTCAACTCGTTAATTTCCTTGTTGATTATGCGCTTGCAGTTATTGATTATTACTATGATATTCGATTATGACACCATCGGTGCACGTCCGTTACGAGGGTGTGGTGTGGTGCTATGACATCATCATAGCTTAAACGAATTCGTTATTATGGAAATATTGTATAATGGAAATCAATACCTTCGAACAAAGTCGCCATCAGAGATATTTTATTGCAGTGGTCAAATTATCTACTTGCTTGTCCAAACTATATCTAAGCTGTCAGTAATAAAGGATCTGTAGTCAACAGAGATTTGGAAATACCTTTGAACACCCTCAAAAATAACACACCAAACAAATCATCAGATCTACACACAGCTAACTTTCGTGGTGTATGTGATACCTATCACATTTTTCAAAATAAATCCTTTCATTAAGTCACATTCGTATATCCTAAAATGGCCTCCTTGAAAGAATGACTAAAAGGTTTATTATACTAGACATTTTCTGTATTATGAATGTCGGAAAGTAACTGTTAATGGCGGTAATAATTTTAATGTGTGGCCTCCAACTTCTTGTTTAGTGCCAACTTGGGATATATTACTGCCTTTTGTGCTACATTCTTTTTAGTTCAGTGGTTTTAAGTATGGATCGTATATTTTTCATTGCTGTAACAATTTTTTTGCAAGATAATTGTTAGTAAAGTTTTTCTTTTCAATTGAATTGATGTCCGTGAACAGTTAAACATTATTTGTTAATCGGTTTTTGAGCATAAAATTAAATATAAGTATGTATGTTGATGAAACCTGGCATCGAGCTTATATTTACCGAATATGACCACGCGCTCTTCACATTTCATGTATGCACGGTCTTTGATCATCATGCAATTTGTGGACATCCAAAACCACAATATAATAATGACGTTAATATCAAATCAACCGAAAACTGAAATAGACCGTCTCTACATTACATCATATTTTATCGTCATACGACGGCAGTAAGAATACATTTGTCAGCACCCCAACTCTTCCCGTTGGTGTCGTAAGAGTCGACTAAGGGATTGAAGCGCCACTGATCATTACATTTATGAAGATTGATGGTTGGCAACACCTCATCACAATGTAATCACTACTGCGATCATGGTCACAGCGTGGCGATTATGGTCATTACCTCCTAATGAGTCCAGGCGCGATGGCATGCCTGTGTCCAGCAGAGGACTGAGATAGGCTGATGATGGAGCGTACTTACAGTCGTCTGGATTGTGAAAGCAACTAGTATGATCGAAAAGACACCAATTTTTAACCGACTTCCAAAAAGGAGTTTCTCAATTCGATTGATTTTTCAAAAATTTTTTTTTATATGGTACTCGAAATCTCCCAGAATCATGAACCGATTTTCATTTTTTTTTTATCGGATGTACTCGTGAGATGGTCCCCGAGAACCCCGAGATGGTCCCGTTGGCACCTAGTCGGGGTCCAATGGGATCTTGAAGGAATCGGCCATCGAAGTCGGTTTTCTTTTTTTTTGTTGATTAGGTATAGAATTTAAGGTTGTGTCAGTGCTAATTCGTAAGCGTTCGTTCTGCCGCCATTCAAGTTCAATTCTTTAACTAAAAATATCTTTAAATTAGAACATAATGTAGTCGGAAAAGAAATGCTGGTAAATAAATATCCTAATTATCGTATTTGGACTTCGTGAACTATTGCGGAATGACCTGGATGCATTATGTAGAACACGATGTGAAGTCAAAATAGGCTGTATCATAAGTAGTAGACGAATATCTAATTTACATAGTTTTCGTTCGGGGATACATGAATGCGGCTATGCTGCTCGTTCGTTGCAGCATGTATGCAACTGTGCATACAAAATCGAACTCGAGCCACGCATTGAAGCTATTGATGTATTGATGGCATTGGTATTTGTCAACCTATGTGACATACTACTTATTGCTTATTTTCAAATCAAATCACGTAGGTTAACGAAAGTTCATGATTATATTAATATAGTTCGTTAACAAACTTTGAAAAACAAAACGTATACCTACTCTGTCTCCCTTTCTTTCCTTCGTCCCAAAACAGGAAATGTCCCACTGTAAGACAACTACTATAGCAATTACTTTTGAACTTTTGTACAAGCGTCATCATACGGAGTGTAAGTTGGCGAAGTCATTAAAACTATTGACAACAGATGTCACTATACATAAAAATCAAGGACATAGACAGCGTTCAAACGCTTACTACCGAACTGACGTTGTTATTATTCGATACAAAATGCAACTAGATGGCGTTCTTTGATGGCTCCACCTTTCGACATGGACGAGTAACTAGGATGTGTTTGCATTGCAATTAATTAAGAGGGACATTTTTCAGTGCAATTTATATAAGAGCGAGTGAGCTTTTTTAGCACGTCATCATAGTATTTTTAGGGTTCCGTAGCCAAAATGGCAAAAACGGAACCCTTATAGATTCGTCATGTCCGTCTGTCACAGCCTCACAGCCGATTTACTCGAATACTATAAATGCTACAGTAACGAAATTTGGTAAGGATATGTGTTGTATGAACCGCTACAGGATTATGATACTAAATTGTAAAAAAAAAACCATTGGGGTGGGGGCCCTCCATACTTCCCGGCCGAGGGAGTAGTTTCTATCGAGACAGCGAAGAGATAACTCAGAGCGAAGACTGCGAGTTTGAGAGTGTAAAAGTGGACCAGTGTGAAGTGTTAAGTGTGTGATTAGTGTTTTAGTTTAGTGTTTGTTCTTTTAATTAGTAATTAAAGTATCCGTTTTAATTAGTGGCTTATTTATACATTTTCTATAGAAAACCCACCCCACGAACTTAACAATATGTACGTTTAATGAGTGATGCCACTCTATAGGCTGATATTTTATTTCCTGTATAAGAGCATTATGTAAATACATTAAGCAAATACGAAGCGTAGTATTTAGTAATTAACCCATAAGAAATAAGTCTGTTATTCAGTCAAGGCCACGCCGATTTCACGCCGACCATTAGTCGGCGGCGGCGGCGTGGCGAAAAAGGTCGGCGGCGGCGTGACGCCGGTGCGGCGCACACGCCTACTCCATACATGTAACTGAAAGATAGAACATTTTTTTTTGTTGTATTTAAGCGTGTGGGGTATTAATAGAAAGGTCTTTGAAAATGATATGAAGGTTTATAAATCTCATTTTTAGGGTTCCGTAGCCAAAATGGCAAAAACGGAACCCTTATAGATTCGTCATGTCCGTCTGTCCGTCTGTCCGTCTGTCCGTCTGTCACAGCCGATTTACTCGGAAACTATAAATGCTACAGTAACGAAATTTGGTGAGAATATGTGTTGTATGAACCGCTACAGTATTATGATACTAAATTGTAAAAAAACCATTGGGGTGGGGGCCCTCCATACATGTAACTGAGGGATAGAATTTTTTTTTTAGTTTTACATAAACGTGTGGGGTATTAATAGAAAGGTCTTTGAAAATGATATGAAGGTTTATACATCACATTTTTATTTAAGCAAATCGTTTTCGAGATATCAGCTCTCAAAGTCTGAAAAATGTGTCCCCCCCCTCTATTTTTTAAACTACGCAATATAAAATTCTGAAAAAAATATATGTTATGCACATTAATAAACTCTATCAACGATTTTTGGTTTGATTAAATTATCTCCTATAGTTTTTGAGGTAGGTTGATTTAACTGTATTTTTTTAATAATAAATTGATAATGGTACGGAACCCATTGCGCGCGAGTCCGACTCGCACTTGGCCGGTTTTATTTAAGCAAATCGTTTTCGAGATATTACCTCTCAAAGTCTGAAAAATGTGTCCCCCCCTCTATTTTTTAAACTATGTGATATAAAATTCAAAAAAATATATGTTATGCACATTAATAAACTCTATCAACGATTTTTGGTTTGATTAAATTATCTTCTATAGTTTTTGAGGTAGGTTGATTTAACTGTATTTTTTTAATAATAAATTGATAATGGTACGGAACCCTTCGCGCGCGAGTCCGACTCGCACTTGGCCGGTTTTTTTCTATTTATTAATAAGAACTGACTATACCCGATGGAAATTCTGTCATTCTGGATAGATGCCAGAGGAGCATTTTCATCAGGAACATGTGGGTTTGCGAACTAACTCCACTTGGTATTGGTAGCCATTCTGCTGCGACCAGTGGCTAGCGTAACGCACGAAATTATGTTACAGATATATTATAGTAGTATTGTTGTCCTCATACTATATGAGTGAACAATGTCAACATCGTGAAAGTTTCAATAATGCATCGCAATTGCAAATTTTAACTACTTCATTCATAAATAAATCGAAAACTGCAAGTTTACACGTGCCGAGGACCTATAGAAGGCTGACCTACTTTTAACTTTGTCAACGGCCAATTATATAAAACGGAAAAAAACGTAAATTAAAACCAGCCGGAACACAGCTATTGGACGCGACCGCAACACGAAAAACCATCTCGCTCCAGGGCTATTGATATTGAGAATAAATATTTCAATCGACCACGGCATGGTCGGACTTAACAAACTGTAGTCTGCACTTTTATAATTTATTTATTTATTTAATTTAATTAAGCTTTATTGCACAATTAATGAAAAAAAGTACAAATGGCGGAATTAATGCCTTATGACAGTTATGACATTCTCTACCAGTCAACCATTTGGTCAAACAGAAACTTGTATTAGGTGCAGGATCGTCAACATTGAAAAGAAATAAGAAACACAAATCAACACTACTACATTGGTTTAATAAATATACTAATGTGTAGTTTGAGGTAATTAAATGAAGGTAAACAAACAATTTATACAATTTCGGTATATAATTTATTTGTTATCCAACCAAATACAAAACCACCTGGATCTGTCACTGAACGAGCTGAATTTAACCTTCTTTTTCTACTCTTCGACTTTAATCTGTCAATTAGGACTCCACGGACTAAACTGTAACTGCTGTGTTTTCAGCAGTTGTTGGGGAAGGGGAACTGTAATATTCATTACAATGCTCTGTAGACAACTATAATAATTTCAAAAATAGAACTTCATACATATTATATACTAATTTGCGATACTTGGCAAATTTTTCTGCATCTGAACACACATTTTTTTTTATCTGTCACGTTATCAGCCAATCAAATCAGAGACACTTGGTTGAGTTGGTTGCTAGGCAATTCTCTGCTGACACAACAACGCTATTGAGTGTTGTTTAAAAGTTTCAAAAACCATATTAAACTCCATAGAGAATACTCAAGCCCAACCCATGGATGTCCAGCCTCCACTAAGTCCGACTTTTACTCCAGTGAACAATGACAATATTTTGTCTCAAGTTTCTCAAGCACCCACCTCTTCAGCAACGAAGGAAATTAATCTATCTCAAATTCTTAAACAAAATGCCCCTATGATTATAACAAGAAATAATATCCAAAACCTTCACATCCATTATCATAAAGAGTAATTGCTTATATTATTATTTCAATAACTTTATTTTCAATAAATTATTTGATGAAGTGTTTATGATTTTTTTTACTAGTCAAATTAGTATTGCATTTGTTTATGAGTAACCCACTACAGACATTTTTTTTTCCAATTTTATTATCTTGTGTAAAGGAAATCTGATACTAGAGGTAGAAATAATGGTGCCTAGTGCCTACTTACAATATTTATAATTCTTATGCACATAATATTTTTTTTTGTTACTTTTTTTATCTCGTAGAAAAAGTATTGTATACAATCGTGTTATAATCAAGTTTTTCAATCTCGTACCTTACTTAGGCCACTCAGCAAGCTTCGTGGCCTAAACACGGTACTCGACTGAAAAACTCTCTATTATAACACGATTGTATAAAATACTATTATTTGATAGTGTTATGTTTTCACCTACCCACGATTGGCTGAAGGGATCATTTCAGTTCAGGCTACATTTTGCCTACTTTTATTTAAATACCTAAAAGCTAAGACTATAGTTGAGCATTCCTCAAAAAGTTTGTACATTTGGATCATGTCTTCGATATTGATAAAAATTTATAGGTCGGTGGAGTCCTACTGCATTTGAATAAATGTTAACAAAATCTACGTTGATTCGAGTGTTATGCTTCATTTTTATTTGTTGTATGGGGGTATGTCAAACAACAGATTGGCCGCCATAGATATCGCTGGGGTGACATGGTCAACACGGATCTGCGAGCTCTCCCAGTCACCAATTGGCAAGAGTTGGCGCAAAACTGAGAAAAATGGCTTACTCTGGTGTCGGAAGACTCGGAAGTCACAGACTCTTTTTGCGTCGCTGTGCCAGCGGAGTTAATATCGAGATATGTCACATCGGACTGGTTTGGGATAGAAGTAAAGTTAGACCATTCTTTGATAGAAGATTGATGATGGGCAGCAGCGTCATCATAGTGGACACATTACTGCAATCGCCAATCCGCTTGCCCAGGATGGCGATTATGGGCATTTACCTCCTAATGCGTCTATTCTACTCGTAACTACTCATAGTACTCGTCCTAATAGGAGAGACTTACGTCCAGCAGTGGACTGAGGTAGGCCGCTGATGTCGACTGGTTTGCTAACTGCGCGACTACGCCACGGGAATACACGAATCGAACGAGCCGCAGACCGCGCAGCTGTACAAGTGAAGACCGATTGCAACTGCAGCTAAAGTTCCGCAGTTATTGGTAAATAATTAATAGGAGCTTTCAGCGGTTTGTATTTGGCGTATCCTTTTGCAGCAGCATTCAACCCAATAATATGGGTATATGGACTATGAAACCACAAATAAATACTTGACCACTTCAAAAAGTGTACCTACGGATTTAAAATTTCATGAAATTTCAAGTATATGTAAACTGGGTTTTGTACCAAAAGAAGATCATTTATCCGCTACATTGGAAAGTTATCAAAATGCGCTTATGATAGATATGAACATGGATGATTATATGTATATGTTTTGACCATGTTTTTACGCCTTTATTTTTTGTTTCAGGTAAGAATCGAGTTCTAAGAATACATCACATCTGGAATGGAATTGTAAGAAACATCGTGATACATGATTGTTGTTCTAATAATAGGTAGTCACAATTAACATAGTTACTGCTGAAAATTTTATGAATAAATTTCATAAACTAAGTAGACCGCGATCTTTGTGGAACTCTCTGGGGGAGGCCTATGTCCAGCAGTGGACGTCAATTGGCTGATGATGATGAGTAGGCACATACACCGAACACTAAGGTATCTACGCACTTTGGAAACAGTATCTAAAATTCTATAGTTAAAACCGGAACTGAAGAGAGGAATTGCTTCAAACAAAACAAAAATCGATGTCAAATACTTAATTGGTTACTAACACAACAACCTATACAATCACAGTGAAACAAAACTTCAAAGGAATCGCAGTATCTTCGTTCAGCCAATTCAGAGATATCGTCCCACTGGGAGACGAGACGGAAGATCGTGATTGAATAATATAGACCGAGCGCTTTCTGTTATTTGTCTGTATTTTTAGTAACATTCCTGATTTTATAAACATTGAACAAGATTCTGTCAATGATATCATTTTTGATACAAGCTTTTATGACTGTACTTTCTTAAGTCATTTATTAACCGACTTCAAAAAAGAAGGAGGTTCTCTATTAGACTGAATCTTTTTTAGGGTTCCGTAGCCAAAATTATTAATTATTAACCCTTATAGTTTCGCCATGTCCGTCTGTCCGTTTAGTCCGTCTGTTCGTCTGTCCGCAGCATAGCTCAGTGGCCGTTAATATTAGAAATCTGTAATTTGCTACAGGTATACATATTAATCATGCCAATAAATTGGTACAATAAAAACTAGAAAAATATATTTTTTTCGGGTACCTCCCTAACTCGTGAAGTGGGAATGATTTTTTTTATTTGCTGTATTCCTATAGTGTGGGGTATCATTGAATAGGTATCTTAAACCAAATAAGGGTCTTGTAGTAAAGTTTTTTTTGTAAAGTCAATATTTTCGGAGATAATCGCTCCAGAAGAAAAAAATTGTGTACCCCCTCTAACTTTTGATCCGTAGGTCCAAGAAATATGAAAATATGAAATATCAATTACGATGGAGGATGCCTAGGTGCTGTTTTAAGCATAAAATACTATCATATCATCGGATCCGCGCCTGTACTCGATACGTAAAGCATTCTGTCGCGCTCGCATTTGCTTATTGGAGCGAGCGCGATTTTTGGATTTACGTATCGAGTAAAACCTAACCTAACGTTACCGATTCTTGAAAACACTGGTCCCGTATTATGTAGCTATTACATACACAATAAACCGCATAGATCAATACATTAAATAAAAAATGGAAAAAAGCTTACTTGTAAATTTAAATGAATCTTTAATGAGGTACCCTAAAAATTTTGCACCAGCTCATCCGTCATATGCAGCAGATTCTTGTTAATGCAAATTGAGGCCGCTCTGTCCTTTGTGAGATAAAATGGCAATTTCGTTCGACGTTCCCTCTCTCCCGGCAAAATGGTCTTGTATCGTTGAAACTGCGGTCTAGGCTTGGATTACACTGAAGCAGATACGACACTAATATTCAAGTATATTAGTGTCGTATCTGCTTCAGTGTAATTTCAAAGCTTGAAATAATTATTAATCGTTTGAGACATCAAAAAAGGATGAGGTTCTCAATTCGACTTTTTTTTGTATGTGTAATTCGGAGATCTCCGAGAATCGTGAAACGATTTTCAATTTTTACTTCAGGGGAACGTGTTTATTAACCGACTTCAAAAAGGAGGAGGAGGTGGCTTGGCGACTTCAGAGGGATCAGTAGGGTACCTAGGAATAATATTGTATTTCAATGAATAACCCTAAAAGATTTAAAACTTTGGGTGGGAAATTCTAAGCAGTAGGAACCAAAATTATTTTTTACTTTTTAGTTCCAGTGAATTTTTGAAGGCGGTTTATTTTTATTATCCCCAAGACGGCTTCACCCCGCCGGGGCTTGATGATGAGATCTTCGATAAAATCGTTTTTTTTTAATTCGTTGATTAAATATCAAAAAATCAAAATAAAATAAAAAGAACATGAAAAGGGCAGGTTAATTTACGCACCTCCATAATTTCCATAAAATCAAAAGTGGTCTATCTGAAATTTTTTTTTTTTAATCTGTGCTCTAGGACAGATAGCGGAGATGTCTCAATGTAGGCCATTGGTGAACATTGTCCTTACCATGAACCTACACCGTGAGCTAACCGTATACCGGTAGCTTACTTATCTGTTTCACTCACTCGCACCAATACGCAAATACGAGTGGGATGGATAGAAACATAGCCGTGTGGTGACGGCAGTAAAAATACATTTTGTCATCACTCCAACTCTTCCCGACGGTGTCGTAGGAGTCGACTAAGGGATTGAAGTGTCACTGATGATTCGATGATAGAAGATTGACGATGGGCAGCAGCCTCATCATAGTGGACACATTACGTTCGCCAATCCACTTACTCAGCGTGGCGATTATGAGCAATCACCTCCTAATGCGTTCATTACGCATAGTAATAGGAGAGGCCTACGTCCAGCAGTGGACTGAGATAGGCTCTGATGTGGATAGAAAGTAAACAACGAAAACGTTAACGCTTCATCTCACGGCCAGAAGGCCTGCCGTAAATTTCGGGCATCTGTTTCTGTCACTCCAATGAATGCGTCACAGGTGTAACTGAGATAGATGCTGGAAATTTACGTTTTTTAAAGTTTGGCGTAGAACTGCTCATAGTAAGGACACATGACGTTGAAAGGGAATAGAATAGGTCACTCGTGTTTCACTGACTCTACTTTGACAGTATAATGAGAAAAAATGGTTTTAGTGGGGGTTGATTCTTTTGTAGCAAAGGAATTGAAAACGAAGGTATTTTTGTGATGGCTCAATGCAGGTCAGTGGTTAGCTTGACGTTATAAAATATTTTAAAAATAAAAATAAAACCGCCTTCAAAAATTCGCCCGAACTAAAAAGTTAAAAATAATTTTGGTTCCTACTTCTTAGGATTTCCTACCCAAACCTTTAAACCTTTTACCCTATTCATTGAAATAAAACATTATGGCTAGGTACCCTACAGATTTCTTAGAAGTCGGTGCCAAGCCGAATACGTTCATAGGTATATATTAGATAGAGCTTTGTAACTTACTGTCACTCCGATTACGCTTTTATCAACAGAATGGTCTGCCTCAGTCATTTTCATGAAAGCATAACCGGAGTGACAGTATATTACAAAGCTCTATCAAATACATATAAGTACTCGCAAAGTGAACATATTTGGCTTGGCACCGACTTCTAAGAAATCTGTAGGGTACCTAGCCATAATGTTTTATTTCAATGAATAGGGTAAAAGGTTTAAAGGTTTGGGTAGGAAATCCTAAGAAGTAGGAACCAAAATTATTTTTAACTTTTTAGTTCGGGCGAATTTTTGAAGGCGGTTTTATTTTTATTTTTAAAATATTTTATTTTTTGCTTTTTAGTAGTGTAAATATAAAATCGTTATTCAGTATGCTCTAAATACTTATAATTAGAATGTACTGCACTGTAGTAGGCCATAAAACCTGAACTGGCGAACTTATATGAATACAAAAACAATTTCAAAGGTAACGGACTTAGCATGCCAATATTATTTAAAGAATCACTAACCGCTAACCGACATGTCATAACTACTAAGCAAACACTTGAATAGATCTCGAAAATGTATGACATTTGTTATATATACAAAGAATGATCCTCCAACCCCTAATCGTTAAGGAGTTATTCCTTTCCTCATCAGCTCACCAACATGAGACTATGACCACCTAAAGGCAAATACTCGAATAGCCTCCAAAATATATGAAATATGTTATATTTAAAGAATTATCCCCCAACTCCTAATCTCCAAGGAGTTGTACCTTACATCATCAGCTCACCAACATGAAAGGATGACCACCTAAAGGCAAATACTCAAATAGCTTCCAAAATACACGAAATATGTTATACTTAAAAAATTATCCCCCAACTCCTAATTGCTAAAGAGTTGTACCTTCCATCATCAGATCACCAACTTAAGATGTTCATGACTAGATGCAAATACTTGATTAGTTGTCGAAAATAAATGAAAAATGTCATGTGTGCCTACAACATTTGAAGAGTTCCCTCGATTTCTCCAGGATCCCATCATCAGATCTGGATTCGGTGACAATGGGACCAACTAGAAGGTATACCCTTTCAAACAAAAAAAGAATATTTGAAATCGGTCCACGCGTCTTCGAGTAATCGGGGAACATACATAATAAAAAAAAAAAGATTTCGACGAATTGTTAACCTCCTCCTTTTTGAAGTCGGTTAAAAAGTGAATAGGATAGGTCTCTCGTGCAGTTTTCACTAACTCCTCTGCTTTGACAGTATAATGAGAAAAAATGGTTTTAGTGTGTTTGTAGCAAAGGAATTGAAAACGAGGGTATTTTTGTGATGGCTCAATGCAGGCCAGTGGACTGCATGATATTAATAGGGAAAAGTAGAAAGTAATAGGTCACTCGTGTATGTACTGTATGTACACTGTTTTGGCAGTATAATGAGAAAAAGTGGTTTTAGTGAGAACTGACTTTTTGTAGCGAATAAATTGAAAACAATGGTATCTCCTGTCGGGTGTCGATTTT
Organism: Thaumatotibia leucotreta; assembly: GCA_025490895.1. Lineage (NCBI taxonomy): Eukaryota > Metazoa > Arthropoda > Insecta > Lepidoptera > Tortricidae > Thaumatotibia > Thaumatotibia leucotreta. Next base: position 54,354 of record JALPQI010001614.1, on the reverse strand, counting down.
CTGAATGCAAGCCTACTATCCTGAACATCAGAAAATCGTAAATCACGAGCATCTATCTATGTCACTTTAGCCAATACGTCATGAGTGTGACAGATACATGCTCGAAATTAGGGCCGCAAGATGAACATAAAGGTAAACGTAACAATGCTCGACACCTTTAGTGGCCAATAGATAACATACATCTGTCAGTTTTGTAGTGAAACAAGGTTGAAGATGGTATGTTTTAAGACATCTCTCTCTCTTTCTGTATCCCAGCTCGTTAGTTGTTGGGGTCGGGCCTCCTTATGGCTCAGCGCCAGGACGCTCTGTCCCGGGTTGTCGTGGTTGGTGACAGTTGCTTTGTTTTTAAGACATACATCTTCTATTATATTTTAGTGTTACTTAATTTAGTCTTCTGCGTTGCTTCTATACATTTGGTCCCAAATTAATATTTGACTAACAAGAATATAGCAAAGTGTTAAAAGTTAATTAATCTTGAAAATTTACAAAATGACAACGATGAAATAGGTAAAATGTATCTCACACTTTTGTAAGGGGACTTTTTTACCCTACATTTTTGAAGGTGAAATGAAAATATATATTACACATACATAGTTTAAATTAGAACAAATAATGTACTCGAAATTACATTCATACAAAGTCTCAAAGAAACTTTAACCTAATCATATTATGCGTTGTCACGTACGTTAATTATGGTAAAAAGGTTTAGCCCTCTTTTGTGTCAAACCCTTATTTGAACAAATAGCATTTAATGTGCATTTTAAATGCACAAAACGGTTTTTATGTGACGTTGGTAGACAACTGAGCTCTCAGCCCATATGATGGAAAGCAGGAACTGAGGCCCATGGACATAGCCTACCCTGAGGACTTAGATGGATTGCCTCTATCTATGCCAGTATGTAATTAATTACACCATCAGCTATCTTACCCCCAAACAGAAACACAGCAGTGCAAACACTATTTATTTAGCAGCAGGTTAACGGGTAAGACGGTGGTAGCTATCCGTAGCCGTAGCTACCCTGCATGAGGTCCTACCACCAGCAAAAAAGTTTATAATGAGTCGTACTTAGGTATGCACAAGTCTATCTGTCCGTTCCTTTATGTTATCTCAACCACTTCATTATGTTGCTAATACTGTATAAAATGTTACGTCAAAGAACAAAACGTTTAACTCTGTCACTTGAAACTCTCCACTTGACGGGCTTCTAAACTAAATGGTTCAGACGAAACCTGTCTTTGTACATGTACAGTCAACTTCAGATTTGTCAGGTTATTTAATGTAGCTAGAGGTTTAAATTTAAATACAACTGCTCAGCTTCCGTAGCCTAGTTGAAAAGTAGGTATAGGTAGCTACCCTGCTCACGAAGCTGAAGATTATTATTATTAAACCCTATATAGTGTCCCACAGCTGGGCAATGGCCTTCCCATCAGTTTCCCTCCAACTCGTCTTGGGTCTGACAGCTGCTTGCCTGTCTTGTGGCACCTATTCACGGGTTCAAATCCCGGCGAGGTCGTTTATTTGTGCGTTTATCACAAATATTTGTTTCTTGGTCATAGTTTTTTTCATGTATTTAAATGTCTATACATTTTTGACATTTCTAACTGGTTAACCTAGGGTTCGTGCCATTAATGGGTTGTGCAAGTAGGCACAAGTTTAAGTTCAAAAGGGTAAAAACTGGTTTTCTAAGCGACTGTACAGAGCTGGTTCCAAAATGAAGCTAATTGTCACAAGTGAGTGAGAAACATGACAATCCTAATGAATTGGTTTATTTTTCGATATTTGAACTAGGAGAAAGTTTTACTTTAAAATGCTACTACGTTGGATTAGAAAAGTATGTGTATTACAAAATATAGATGGCTTACAATTTTCAAAAGGGAGTTGTAATGCCATCAATGACTTTATTACTTATTCTTTATATTTATTAAAGCTGAGAGATTCAATGAAAATATTGCTATACAGACTTACAGAGTCATATTTTATCAAGACATAATAACAAGTATAGCCAGTCATATAATATAAGAAGCTGTACCAGCACAGGAGTAACTTTTCTTTTATCGCAAAAATTAAAACATTTCACTGGCTTAAAAGTAAGTTACTCATGTATAAGGATAAAGCTTTTCATTGATTTACTGTTTAATTGTTCCAAAACAATGTTCCTGATGTCATCAAATTGATATTTATCCACTCCACCACCAAATTACCAATACCGTTTTTGATATGTTATCGACCTCTATCAAGTTACACTCTTCAAACTCCATTTATCTGTTATAATATATCCCTGATTTGTGTCCTCTTACTTTTCATAATTTAAATTAGCAAATTCGTTAGAAAAATATGGAGAGGGGCCCTCTCCATACTTATTAGGAACGTTGGAAATTAAATAAAGGTGATATAAGCTTTTTTTTCATGGTTTGGTAGCGAAATGTGTTTTGCAATAAATATGGTTACCACATTACGTACCAGTCATTAGGTCATTTCCCAACTACCTAACCTACAAGTAAAGGTCAATATTTCGGACGTTAGTAAATCTCTAGGTCACCCACCCACATCATCTTCAAGCATATTAAGAAATACGTTGCCAAATATATGTTAACAGCACATTACCACTTCCTTTAACGAAACACGCCCACCCTTTGGTCACACGCCTATCCAACGCCAAAAGGCCATTTTGTTTTGCATATTAATTACGTGGCTATTTATAAGCGTACCTACTAAATTAGGTCGGTCCCTGTTTTATAAAAATGTTGCGCCTGCAGCCTTGGGACTTCAAAGGATAACAGAGGTATGACGTTGAGGTTTCCCCAAAGTTGAATAAAAATTTGTAAAATATGCCTCATTTTACTACATCAATCAGCTAAATTAGCCAAGCGTTATTATGTTAAGGTACAGAAAGAAATGAACTTGATATGACGTGGTTTGTTAAAAAGCAAGAATAAAAAAGAATAGAAAACACAGTGTAAAATGCACTGTGTAACTGCAGTTTAGTCTATAAAATTAACTGTCATAAAATCTTAGGTCACTTAAACAGTAAGCAATGTCTCAGGTGGCTTTTATGTTTCTTTTATTTTGCCTTCTTTGCCTAAACAACACATGTTTGCATTTGCACGCGATTTGCACCTTTCTTAATAAATTTTATTTCTGCATGTCAGTTTTTGAGCGTTCTTTAACGTGAGTCAACATGTCCATTACAAAAATAGGTCTATTGACACTTCTACAATATATCTACGTCATTCTCATTATCGAGTATAATAGTCAATCCTATGAATAATTTTAGATTCCATTGTGTGATTCAACTTGACCCAGTCAGGATGTGGCCGGAATCTTGAACTTGGGAAATTTGCATATTTATTGAGTTTGAGACTACTAAGGCATTCCATAATAGCATTTGATTGCTTGTGTAATGTGTGCTATTAATTTTGTGCGTTAATTAAATTTGATATTGACTGACACGTGATTCTCTATATGAGGAGAGGTCCGTGCCCTCGAGTGAGACGTATGTATCTATTATTTCGATTATGAATTATTAACTGCTTTTCCTGATCGAATGTTTTAATTTTTACTTACAATTTGAATTGATAACTACAAAATGAAATCAAATGTAGAAGTGAAGACTATTTAAGCACTCAATTGATTTAAAGTATCTACATACTTACTAACATTAATAGCAACCGCTGCATGACTAAAAGCTACTGTAATAGTCAGTACCACAACATATGATTAATACTGTCTGATGGCAGTAATTATAAATGCTAAAAAGAGCATTTTACGCATGATAACGCTTAATCTTAATAAAGAGATGCTCTAATTCCATTTGTCACATTAAATCAGATGATAGCGTGATTCTCTTTAATTAACAATGTATATAAAAATTCTCGATTAGGTCCATGTATTTTAATTAGAGCTCAAGCCTCAAGGAAATTTGATTGTACGGGAGTTTGACTTTTACTGGTCCACATAGACCTAAGGTAGTAAGCTTTGCCAATATCTAGCGCAAGACATGATATATACCCGTTCTGTCTCTCTTATCACTCTCAGTCATGCGAAAGAGGGTAATAGAACATCCCAGCGTTACGATATCGCACTGCACTTTCTGAATAATAGTTTCGCTTTCTTTCCATGCGCAATATGCATTTCCCTTTTGGCACGCACTTTTACTATATGTGCATCCCTGTCATTACATCGCCCGGGCTATAAATCAATACAGCTGGGCATATTGGGATGCAACCCACTCCACTAGGGAGACGGCATTTCTGGAAAAACAAATTGCCGTATTCTGGACTGCATTTAAACTTACGCAGCAGTCGAGTTGAAGCTTAGTATCAGGAAAATTTCGGCTTCAATAAAATTCTTGATCAATCAAAGACACAGCTTACACGTTCCCGGTTTAATTTCACCAACTTTCCAGTATGTGAAAGCTCGAACAGATATTCAGCAAGCTTCAAGATAAACGTACATTGTTACCAAGTATACTCAGGCTTAGTATGGCTTTAAGCGATTTGGAAACGCTCGAAAATAAATGTTCGAAATTCCGCTCCAAAGTCTTAAAGTTTTAAACTCTGCAGCTCTCAGAATACACATTATTGTATAGATTACGCCCGGTACCATGTTATTTTGAAGCAACTAGTGTCGAGCGACTGCGGTGCTACTGTTTTTCAACTAGCTGCAGAGCTTTACACAGTGTCTTCAATGTCGAGAGATACTGGTACGTTTCATCAACCGTGTTGCACAGTGTTGGAAAATTCGTGCTTTTCAAAACGGATTCGTTTGATGCGGTCCAAGAATAATAAATTGGCTGTTTACGGGATTTAGCCAATTGACTTTGCTTACCTTTTTATAACAATTTTGAAGAAATATTATGAATAAAATTAGAATTAGGTACTTGTTTTTATACTATAACCACGAGAGAGGACTGACCATTTAAATTCATTCTTTTGATTTTCTGTAAATTATATATTAACGTTCAAGCTGTTTATAAAGTGTCTTGTGTATTTTCTTTTATTCTTATACAAACAGTGCTTAAATCTCTGTAACATCAAGAACTAAACTAAGTCCTGCTAAAATAATCGTCATCAATAGAGTAAACAACTTTTCATATGTCAGCCTCTGTAGCCTAATTGGTGGAAACCCTGCCTACGAAGCTGGAGGTTCCGGATTCGAATCCTGGCGGGAGAATTATCTGTGTATTAATTTATCACAAATATTTGTTCCTTGGTCATGGCTCTCTGTGTATCTAAGCATCTAAATATGTATCTATGTAATATATATATTGTCGCTTGGTACCCACATCACAAGCCTTAATTGAGTTTACCCTGGAACTTTGTCAATTTGTATAAGATGTCCCAAGATATTTATCTATTTATTGATGGTAATATATTATGGATTGTATGATTGAAAATATATCTTTAAACGTTATTACTTTTCGCTGTTTTCTTATCATTTGTGCACCATTAAAAGCGTGCAAACTCCCAGATGCACATAGTACGGGACACTAGCTGGAACGAGCCCTAGATTTTCCCAGGCACATTCAATCATCGTCCTTTGCAAAGTCAGCACGTACAATTCCTAAATCGTAAAACTCCTGTGGGATATTTTTAGTAATTGAATTTGTTCATTAACAATTATTTGTTTAGTGGTAGTGTTATTGGCTAAGGTAATTAACTGTTTTCATGTTTGTGTCGCTTATACATTAGCTTTTACTTTTAGACAGTTTTTGTTATCATAATTTTATTATTGATTTGTTTGGGTTCCTTCGGGATGAATACACAACTTTATTTCTTCTTCATTTTCTTTCTTTTCCCGTTTCCTACGTCACTGTTTTTATTTTTTTATGTCAGTTTGCGTAATTTTCTTATACAGTTAATCTTTGTAATCTACGTATTATTAAACGTTTTTTTCGCTTTTGTGCAGTGTGAATTTGTGAGTAATAAAATTACTGTTATGAATGTTGCCCGTTATGTTTTCTTTACTATAAGTATCCTATTAGCACCTGAACTCTTCTGCCTCCCCACTATGTACCAATTATCGCAGTTACCATTGATTATACAATGGTATATTAAACTCCTATAGTGTGTGCGGAAAATAAAGGCATCTGGCAGCTAAGCGCGCTCATACAGTTCACGTGCCTTTACTTCCTGATCATGGTGTACCTTTATGCTTAAAAGTATAATAAAAAATGCGTTTCTCTGTGCTGCTATCGTTTCTCTCTTCAATACATAATGCAGTTTTTGTGTGTTCAGTTTCTAGAACAACCTGGTTGTAGGGCTAGGGCAAGCTTTTCCGCGCATGCGCTAAAGCCAACGTTCTTACGCAATCGGAGGGGATATCCTGGTCTCTTAATGTGATTCAGTTTAGTTTTGACCTGTCAGTTTTTGACGGTCATGCTATGAAACTGATACATCGATATTCAGTTCAGATTAGGTCCTTATCTGAATCGCATTGGTAGATCGTGGCAGCCTCCTTCCTACGCATTTCTAATTAATCGATGAAATGATTTCTTTAATCATACGTTTTAAATCAATTTACTGCTGGTTGCCGATAAGGCGTTTTAGTCATAATGGTGCATTGCAAACCCTTAGTTAGCTTGAAACTTCACATTTGGCCAGGGCACATTGTTGAGTGTATTCACAGTTCACACAATCTAAGTATAGTTGCAATCAGATATCTCTGGCCACTTGCAATGCTCAAAAATATCTGAATGAGTCTGACTCCATGTCCTGCAAATGTTTGTGAGCACCTCGGATGCTCCTATGGCGAATGTACAGTAAAACTAGTAAATCCAAGGAACAACATTTTATATTTCTGCTTCTGCGTCACATATATTACGGCGACATCTCTGACACACATCTATATAGCAAACCTTCGCCCCCCTTTGTTGTCTTATCTAATGATCATGTTAAATGTACATTCAAAATTAAAGCTTTTGTCATCACGTACCTTTTGTACTGCAATGTTTCCTGTTCCTTTGTTAGTAATTCACCGTATATAAACAATTGTATGGTCCGTATTAACGTGAAATGGATGTCACGGTCAAATGACACGGTTAATTTGGCTTCATGTTTGTTCTTTTAATTGTTTGTGTCATTGATCCGATCCGCATGCAGCAGGGAATTAAATTAATTATTTTATTGTCAGCCTCAGCCTTCGTACCCTAGTAGTGATTCTTTAAGTTAACACATGATTAATGTGACAGTATCTCGTCATAGACATTCCGTCCCTCTTTTATTAACATAGTTGGTAAAAGACGCGAACTCTATCTCGCAGCGACATGCTGTCGAAGATCATGTTAGCACCAACCTACCTACATTGAATCCCTCCGAGGGCATGTGGGCGATTTTTATCAAAGTTGTTCCCCTACCACTGTTTTGTAAGATAGGTATTTTTTATATAATTTCTGCTCAGAATCGTGAGCTGTTTTGATCCCAATAGGAGAAAAATTTTATCCCAAAATTTACATACCCTTTTAGAACGTTACCGCCATACAAAATACTCTATATACGTAATAGCAAAGCAATATAAAGTGTTATAAAATGCAGGTGCTATCTATATTTAGTCAGTAAATGTACATGTTTTTATCTTTTTCGCATTGAAGTAATCAGTCCGCCGCGATAAATACAAGATGCAGGTTTAGTATGTACCTACGCCTGTGTTCATACTGAATTTAAAAATTAAGCAAGTAAAAATTATTTTGTCGGATTTTTATTTTATTGTAGTTTTTAAAAATTTTCCAAATTTGGATATTTTCATATTTTTTCTACTCAGAATCGCTCTTTCGATCCTGATTAGCAGAAGAAAGTGTCCCAAAAATTCCATACATTTTTTTGTCTTCCACCGAGAAAAATAGTAACACAATGGATTTTTTTTGACACTTTTTTATTTCTATCAGGATCGAAAGAGTCGTGATTCTGAATAAAAAAAACGAAAAAATTTAAAAAAACGACTAGTAAAAATCCGTCCATTTATCTGATTGATGATTACTGAAACAAACCGATATGAGAATATACTTGTAAAATACCTTTTAGTTAGTAAAAATATATTGATTATAGAAGACTCAATTTAAAATAAGTTTATTTTGAGTTATTATTGTTTATTCATAAGTGCTTCTTAGATCTTTTATCTAGCAATTGTAGCAGCTGCCAGCTTAAAAGGAAAACAACATTATCCTATCTACATAGGCTAAATAGCCTATGTCCACCCACAGCCTGGTATAGGCCTCTTTTTTATGAGTAGAAAAAAAAACAATCCATTCAATAATCATATACAACTTTAATTGTAAGCCTTTTAAACGTGGCGTAATTTGTCGTTCACCGTAAAGATATTTAGATAAAGTGGCAACTTAGATTCTGTCTAAGCGTTATAATATAATGATAAGTCAAGGTTCACAATTATTATTGAATAGGTACTTAGATATTAAAACGTGCTTTGGTCCGTGTTGGTTCTCCAGTCATTAAAAGTTAGTTTTGAAGCGTCTTTGTGACTATCTGTACCGCACCCAAGCAATTTAAAAGCACCGAGTATTCATTGTGAACACAGACTCGAGCGTCTTGAAAGGGCCAGGTGCGCCGGCGCATCTGCGCTGTTTACAAACTCAGGCGCACGTGTGTTATTGTCTGCGGTAACTTGGTTACGTGTTTCGTAGTCATCACTTGATTGTTGCTAAATGTGATTAGTGTCTACCCGGACTGTTATTTTTATTATTTATATATAGAAATGTATAACTCATTTTTGTTCCCATTGAGAACGAAAGAGCTCGTGATTCTGAGTCGAAATAACCTAAAAATTACCCATAACTTCAAAATTATGAAAAGGACAAAATAAAAAGAAATGCTCGAAAATATTGTTTTTTTATTTCTTCTACTTGAAGACTGTCATTTTTACGGCCTTTTTCGTACAGTGTATGTATATACAGCACTAGTTACCTGTTTACAAAAAAGACGCTTATGGTTTTTTTATTCCAATACCATACACTCCAGACTAATCATCATCATCATATCAGCCGAAAGACGTCCACTGCTGAACATAGGCCTCCCCCAAAGATTGCCACAATGACCGGTCCTGCGCCACCCGCAACCAGCGGACTGCTACGACCTTCACCAGGTCATCGGTCCACCTTGTGGGGGGCCTACCCACGCTCCAGACTAAGCCAGGAAGATAATGAATTAATTAATCATCTACTGCTCATATAAATCATTATATAATGATTCAAATGAAAATGAAATTGAATGAAAATTCAAATACCTAAAAAGTGAAAATGTACCTATACGACGAAATTAAAAATCGATAGGTTATCCGGTTTCTATTTTCCAGTCTACCGGTTAAATTCCTTGACAAAAGAACAAACAGTTCAATGAACCTTTGTAGTTTGTACAGCAAACGTATCATGTTGTCGATTATTGATTATTTTTAACACAGTTTTTATTTTATTTGTTAAAGATATTTTTGGCTAAGTAAACGACACCGTTTCAGTACTATATTTTCAAAAGCGGCTAGTTCTTTTCACAAGAAATAATAATCAAATAATTCATTAATTTTGGGTTCTTTATTATACCGTGTGTAAATCTAATACGGGCGATAAATGATACCAGGCTTAGTATTCATTAGAGTAATCATAGCTTTTTTAAAGTTACTTACTAATTATGACCCCACAGATTTTTTTAAAGATTTTCGGAGGAGCAAGCGTATATTTGCGATCTACGAACTTTATAGATCACGAATATACCCTTAGCTAAAAATAGATATATTTTGAGTTTATACTGTTTTAATCTAGGTGTGCGATTTGTTAATATTGATATGGCAGTTATATCATCTGCTTTTGATTATTGATTATTTTGACCAGTGACAAGAAAGATGATGATTATGTCTCAATCCATTGTCTGCACGGCTGGTTAAAAGTGTTAAAACATGTTGTGTTTCATGGCCTTTTCCGAAATAATTTGAAGTATTCTAACCGTGTAGATGTCATATTTCCACTTCATTATGTTTGTTTTCAATAGTGTTTTGATTTTATACCCTTCCCTATCATATATGTACATACATAGAATTCTTCATAGAGGTTGCATGTTGTACGTACATATTGTAGAACCTTGATCGATGTTGTTGTAATTAACATTTTGGTATAGGTATTATAATGTCTATTTAAATGAAGATTTCGACTATGTTAGTAAAACTTGATGTTTGCTTAACATTATGGTCTGATGGCTCATGTTATTTAATTATCGTTTACCAATTCATAAAAATAACAAACACAATGTATCTTGTTATATGAACAAAAATTAGTCTAATCTTTCACTCCACGATAGGTATTTCCATATTGCTTTTCCTCTTATTACGGTGCTTGTGAAAAAAGCAAAATAATAGGAGAAATTGCGAATGTGAAAGCATCATCATATTCATCATTAATGTATTCATAATATTGTACATTTTACATAGTATGTATTTCAGACGGGCTTGTATTGTAATGTCGGTTAGTATCAGACGGATTTATATTGATTTTTTAAAATAATTATAACCCTTTTTTTCATACATTACTGGATAAAATATACGCCCGTATGAAAAGCTGTATAGGTAATATAGGTATAAATTGTATAAAATGACGAAATGTGTTAAATCATAAATATCGTAGTTTAATTCGCTTATTTACTTTACACGATTAAGTTACCTATATTGGCAAGTGGGTGACAATTTATATTATTCACATATTATAATGAATAACAGGAAGTAAGACTTTTCCAGTTTCTATTTTCCAAAATCTCACTTGTTTCATTGGAATACAATATACATCACAATTAAATCCTTCTTCCTTTGTCTGAATGCCATGTTGATAATTTAACTACTTAATGTGATGTACATAATAATCTGTTAGTAATATCACTAATATCACTATACCTCGATATTTTTCTAGCAAGAACGAGAGATTGATAAAATGAGACATCGACATAACGGTTATCGATAAGTCTTATTGTAGTCGATAAATAAATTTAATAAAAAAAAAATTGCCGTAGCTTTGAGATAAATTACACGAATGCAAATCATACTCAAAATGATACATAATTGTTTTCATATCTTGTATTTATAATAATAGAAATAATAATAGAAATTTATTTCAGACTAAGTCCATATCAATTGTTAATACCTTAATACAATAAAATCTTACTTCATAGTGTTAGTGGATAATTTAAACAAAAAAAAAAAATAAAAAAAAAATAATAATAATAATAATCTAGTCGGCGGCGAGTCACCGCCTGCCTCGATAGCAAAGAGAAATCATTGTTATGGCAGGTGTCCGGACCTCTTTTCTATAGTTCCATTTCTGATCCATCCATCCTCCATCACCATAGCCCATTAGTCTTTTCCATTCCTTCTCAATAGTCTCTATGCGCCTGCTGGGACCGGTTTACGGATATGTATTTGTGCCCGTGAATGGGTTGCAGCAGGTGTACAACACAGCAAATTTCTCCAAAGGGCCTCTACGTGTTGGATCTATATCCCCGCGCAAGCCTATCAAAAAACCGGGATTTGTAAGCCCGTGATCGTCAAGGAGATACAAATAATAATAATAATAATAATAAGAATTAAAAATAATAAACACAATAAAATGCTTTCAGGACAGGTAGGTATCTTATTAGCCAACACTATTGGACGCTGCTGCACGTACAGCGGGTACGTGCAACAGCATCCAGTGGCGTTGGAACGGGCAGTCGAGCCTCTCAGCCAGCACACGTAGCAAATTGTTGGAGCTGCCGCGCAGCCGCCGCATCAGTGAGGCAGTACGCTTGCGCATTATAGCATGGAAGCCATCAGTTCGGGCCTCCGCAAACATACCTGATGCACTGCAGAAGCGCGGCAAACCCAACAGTTACCTAAAAGCATTATTATACTGTACTCTCAAAGTATTGAGAGTACTCTGCGTGTATCTTACCCACAGGCTGCACGTGTAGAAGCTCTGGCAGTAAGCCCTGAACAACGTAATTTTCACTTCATTCGTACACCGTGCAAACCTGCGGGCAAGCATATTACAACGCACAGCCATGGAACGTCTCTCCCTTTCAATGTCCATGCCATCCGAGAGATTCGCAGTCACCCAATGGCCCAAGTATTTGAATTCTGACACTTGCTTAAGTTCCCTACCGTACAAGTAGACGGGGGGCACTGTCCCCACCGTACCACCACGAGGCTCAAAGACAAGGAGCTCACTCTTATTTATGTTATACTTGAGCCCATGAGTAACTGCGTACCTTTCACATATGCCTAGTAGCTTCCTAAGCGCACTGATAGATGGACCCAGCAACACCATGTCGTCAGCATAACTGATGTTATTGATGCTTACGCCATCTATCGAACAACCGACCTTGGCGTTGCTGAGTTCATCGATCAGTCCGTTTACATATAGATTGAATAGCTTGGGTGAGGTTAACCCTCCCTGGCGCACACCGCAATTCAATCCATATGCATCAGAAAACTCGCCTGCCCACCTAACGCTGTTAGTCTGGTTGGCGTACCAATATCTGAACATATGTATTATGTCAGACGGCAAATCTGTCTCACACTGCAACTTATTCCACAGTACATTATACGAAACCATATCGAAAGCCTTCGATAAATCTAAAAAACACGCATAGACCGGCGTTTTTCTATCTGTGTAGTACCGAACGACATGCTTGAGGCACAAAATAGCTGTCTCCGTCGATAGCCCAGGTTTGAAACCAAACTGAGCATCGTGGAGCTTAAGGTGCTTGGTTAAAAGACCATCAAGCAAGCCGTCCAGCACCTTGGCAACAATTGTAGCTAGCGATATCGGTCTGTAGTTGCTTTTGTCAGACAGGTCTCCAGTCTTATTCTTCACTAGTGGAACAACTATGGTGCGCATGAGAGCCTCAGACAAATATGCATGTCTAAGGCAAATGTTAAACAGCAGCGCTAACACTCTCTGCAAATGAGGCCCCGCATGTTGAAGGTGCTCGATACTCAGACCATCATGCCCAGGCGACTTACCTCTGGTCATGTTCTTGATTACTGATGCAACATCATTCTCAGTGAAAAGGTGATGGCGAAGGCATTGTCTATCAGGACAGGCATGAGCATCGGGCACCCTCTCCCTCGGCAGCACCGCCGGTTCAACCCTGAAATACTCGGCAAACATTCCTGCGATCGCCTTAGATTCGCTGACGCCACCGACGCTAATGGGAAGGCCAGACTTGGGATTAAGCCTAGCAGTCTCCTTCCAAAACCCCTTGAAATTTTTAGATGCATGATGTGACGCTAGGATGTCCATCTTGATCTGTTCTTGGTTTACTTGGCACCATTTAAGCCGTGCTTTAAACTCTTTACGCTTTGCGCACATCATGTCATACGAAGGACCTTTAGATGGCTTACCATGCTCCACCCACGCCTGAAAACAACGCCTAGCCTCACCATGAGCGTCTTTGACGTACTTGTTCCAACCGACGACTTGCTGACGCGGCCGTCTCTGTGCCCTGGCAGTACTTTCGGCTGCCTCACATAAAATATTAACAATCTCATGATACAATGAATCTATATGCTTTACATCACGACACAAACCGTGGCTACACTCTGCATGTTGTTCTGATAAACCAATAGATTTTAGACGTTCATTACAATACAACGTATAGTCACGAATTTGAGAGCCATCTCTCACACCCCATAAGACAGCATTTACAGACCTATCAATAAAATGTCGTTTGGGTTTAAGAGTACTAAAATTACAATTAATTTCTAGTGGGAAATGGTCGGACCAATATGTGTCATAACGTACTACTATCTCGCCCACTGATTGCCAGGCGCCTTCCGTAACAACACAATGATCCAGCCACCTCACAGACCCATGTGCATCGCTAACGAACGTGTAGGTTCCTGCCCCAGACAACTCTAATATATCTACATCTGCACATCGCCAATTCTGGTAACAACAAAAATCCATTAATTCGTTCCAAAACAATTCATTAGGATGTGCATTAAAATCACCCAACATATATACACATTCAATCCCACTACTCTCAATTATTGCACTTATTTCGCTTAAGCATTGAGTAAACTCAGGTAAGTTCTCCGCACAATTGGTAGGCATTTAGTACCCATCAAAATTGCAAAGATTAATAAAATATGCTCTAAAGCCATAGGAAATGATTAATATTAAATATAAGATATTTAGAAAAAAGCCTAGATGGGTCTTGTATTTCTTGGTTACCTGTTTTTGCGAAGTTAGCATTTTTATGAGAACAGGATGTACAGTCGAATGCATTAATATATAAACACATTTGTAAGGGATCAGTATGGAGAAGTGTATATATATTAATGCCCTTGACTGTACTCATCGATAGCAGTTATGTCGATGTTTAATTTTGTCAATCTCTCGTTTTTGCTAGAAAAATATCGAGGTATAAATATCACTTAGCTAGGATTCGCTCTGATTAAATATTAATCGTTATTAATAGTAGTCATTAACTGACGCTATCAAACACGAAGAAAAATGTGTCATACATGCGCGAAGGACAACATGCGTGACCTTCCTCCAAACATCAATTACAATTCCATTCAATATAAACATGTAGACATCTCTTCACCCTAATCCATTGAATTAAGGTTGACAATTGCGTATATATTCATGAACCCGACGGTCCTATGTTTTGTGGTTATGTGATGTCCTTTGGTGAACTTAAAGGTTGAGTGACCTGGGTGGCGCCCGAGGCTCAGGCGTGCGGTAATCTAGACATTCTAGACTAATACGGACAGATTTCTCATTTGCCATTTTAAAATTTTGGTGTTTGGTAGTGATTCCAGGTCACTGCAATCAAATATCATAATACCTTTCTTAGTACATCGCAGTAACAAAACATTACTTTCAAAATATCTAAAACTTAAAATGACAACACCTACTTCTAAATTTCGCTAACGTATAAGTCAAATTTACTTCATCAAATTTTCACTAATGTCCAATTCCACTGTTTCCCAAAATGTTTAAACCTCATTCATAAATTTAACTTCAGATTTCATCTAAGTTCGTCTTTTTTAATATGCAGAAGCAGAGCTCTCTTATTGTTCTTCTCGTTTTAGACAGAAACAGCACCAGTGTCGACTTCTGTGGATTTTGAAATTTATGAAAATCTAATGAAATTTCCAGAAAAGACAGTAGGTACACTACGTTTCTATGGAGGAACAGTTACCTATAGGTATTTCGCCTTAAAAGAGATAAAGATAATGAATTTTAAACAATTCAAACACTTTCGATGCATTGAAGAATTGCAAACAGACTGATGGAAGAAAAAGTTATTACAGAAAAGACAATCAGTAGGTTCGCGTTCGACGCGTTAACACGGACTCAGTGCTTAATAATGGAGACCTAGGCTCTCCGAAACATAAACGTCTTTTATTAAAATATCTTTGTAGGTATTATGTCTCACGAAAGTTAAAATAAATACTATGAAATATTTTCTAGATTTAGTCCGAATTATATTCGTGAACTGGTGAATTATCTGCCATGAATGGTCTGTTGCTTATAATTTATTAACAAGATTTGCTGCCACTGTCGATACTACAACCATGTATAGTCAGTTCTGTTTCGCATCTTCTAACAAATGTATTTTCCTTATTATTTTTCCGATATTACTATTCTTAGTCACAAGTAAACAACAATTCAATTGATATTTAGCTATGTATTCACTTAGTTTTCTTTATCATAATATTCTCGAAATCTTCCTTCAGAAAGCATAGCCAAAAGGTTGTTTACGACATAACCTAACTTTGTCTTTTATCCAGTTGATCGTCTTACTTCATATATTTCCATATTCGCATATCCTTCTTCTACTTAAGAGCCTGGCTCTTGTCGGTGGAGTAAACGCCATTCTGTATGTTGTTCCGCTAATGTTTTGAGCTCCTGGTACGACACCACATTAATCTTCTCCTTACCATGATCCAAAAATGCTCGCCTTGGTCTCCCTCTGCCCCTCTTCCCTTCCACTTTTCTTTCAATTCGTTTTAATATAATTTTCATGTCGTAACAGGTGACCCAACGTATTTCCTCTTCTGTTCTCAATCGGCTTCATTAGAAATCTCTTCTCCCTTATAGAAGGAGTTAGAATTTCTCCAGAGAAATGGACTGAGAGTTTATTCTACGTATGAAAACTTAGGCATATGAATAAGGAGTAGCCACTAGAATTTCTCCAACATCCTTTGTATCAATTTAGTTTCTTGTGTCTATTTTCGCAGACCTATTCAGACAATTAACGTTCCTGCATTCCAATGGTTCAAGAACAAATGACGATGTCCGGATTCTGGTTTCTCCGGCAATGTCGGTAATGACATTATCATTACATAAGCCCCTGTTACCGATTTGACGATTGTCTTTTATCATATTGACAATGTTTCCGCTTAATTATCAGTATGAAATTTACATTTATCAAATTGGTGAAGTGCATCCCGATGGTAATGTTTTGCCGTTATTTTCAGACTCTAACAGTAACCTTTTCGTACTCTTATCATATTGCTTATTACTGTTCGATTTTGTTCTCTCTGTTCACCTATTCCTTGTATCTTCTTGACGGGGTTCAAGTTATGAAACCTGATTTATTTGTAAATATCTGTTAACATTTTCAACATTTTGATTTTGGTGATCACATATATGAAAGTTTTACAAGTTTTAAATACCTTATTTGATTTGGCAGTAAGGTTTTTAAAATAATTTTCGAAACTACATAACTGATTCAATGTAGCTACTGAATCGGATATTAGTTTTGAATAACTGTTTCATAGTTGACCCTAATCAAATGTAATGGTAGTATATTATTTAATTTCTGAGTCTGGGCTTTTCCAAAACTATTAAGCTGGTTCACTGCGCCTCATCAGTGAATTGGCTTTAGCTTCGAATGAGCTCAATTCTTGAACTATCTACATTTGCAAGTTATTTCATCTTTGTTTTGATTATAGTAACTAAACTATAGTTGATTCATTGCGGGCTCATAATGAATTGGGTTTTAGTTTAGTGATAGCTTCATCGTTGAAGTATTTTCATTGGCATTTTAGGTGCCTGAGGCGTGTTTTTTTTTCCATTTTTTTATATTAGTTATGTTTTCAACGCCTCACGTTTTTACGCTCCTATTTATTTGCCCTAGTTTTGTTTTCTACATCAGCGTTTTGTAGAAATCTTATAACTTTTATTATGGAATATTGAACGCCGTCAAGGTGACAAGTTTTACAAACGTCCGTACTAAGGGTGTTTTCTTCCAAATTAGTCAGAAGCTGAAATCCCCTTTCCAGGCTCCGTGGAAGAGTTTTCAACTTTTGAAAGCGCTTTTGTAATGATATTTCAACTCCGACTTCTATTGCTCAAGGAACCAGACCCCGGCTGTCGGTCACAGTCATCGGTTGAAGATCTGCTTGTTGAAGCTCTGAAGCAAGAAGATAACAAGTGCCATGTTAAAGTAGTTGATAAGTTCAGAACCAATAGGTTACGAAACTTCATAGCTATTAAGTTCAGAAGCTATTGGTTCTGAACTACAGAGTCTCAAATCTGATTACAGGGACATATCTTGGAAATCACATAGACATCCTGAAATATAAGCCCTAACCGGAGCTCGATCCTTGAATCGCCAGCTACGAAGGCATACTTCGTTACAGTAAATATGCAGATGTTTAAGTATAAGCCCAACTAAAAAGGAGAATTGTTGATAATAAAATAAAACATTATTTCGCCATGTGTTCTGTGAAAAGTCCATGATTGTTGACATCAATGTTTCCAAAAAAGCCCACGGATCTTTACCACCTACTGATTGTGAATTGTATTAATCCAAAGTTTCCTCCATGTTTGCATTGATGTGTCCAGTAATACACATTTCATGTTTGATCAGAATAGATTACTGGATTAGTGTCATAACTGTCATAATTTTAATTGAAAATCAACTTAAGCTATTGTTAATAATTGAAACTATTTCCATCCTCATCCTGCCTGAGATACCCTGGCATGATGATTGTCTGATAAATTAAGACCCACTGGTCTCACCAAAATCGAGTTAGCGATTAATAGCTCAGCAAAGCAAGTATCGTTACTAGCTCAGCGGTGAACGCACTGGGTTATTATTGTCAGTCGGAAAAACAAAAGTTGTCCACTCGGTGGTCAAAAGTTAACAGCTTGTATAAATCTTTAGTACGATTTTATTGCATAGAGCTGTAGACCGGCGAACCTAGTTGTACCGTCAATTGTTTTATTGCAAAATGAGTACAGGAATTTGTTAACTTTATGTCCACCAAAAAGACGAGAACCTAAATGTGACAATGACCCGACTATAAATCGCTGGCTTTACAAGGTTCTATGTTACATTTTCGGGGTAATTAACTCTGGACTAAGTGTCAGTGTGACAATGTTCAAAGTTCAAGTTGATAAAAGTGGAACATAGAACCATGGTATATTGGGGCAGTGAAATGTCGCCATGCTTCTTTTCTTTACACATGAGAGATGTTCTTTTGATCGTTTTAAAGCCGCTTTTGGTGAGACCAGATGCTGCAAGCCATACGTACACGCTTTCAATGAAACCTGCCATTGACCGAGTTTTTTTATCGCGCCTGGTTTAGCGGTTAATATTACCATTCTTGTTGCATATTGGTACTGCTGACTGCATCACCTGTACTCTGAGGGAGACGTCGCTGGAGATGGTGTGCGATCAACTCCAATTGGCTGGAGGATCAGCGATGGAAGACGTAATGGATGACATGAAATGGGCCTGCGTTGGCTGGCTATGTGTCTGGATGATAATTAGTCGGAGGTGATTTTGTCCTTTGCCTTGAACATATTTTGTTTTTCATCATTAATAAGATTCTGACTTGAATTAATAAGTTCTCTTTTTTAGGTGAAAGAGGAAAAACAAAGAACAAGTTTGAATTATATCAGGACCATTGTAAAGATTTTAGAAGAATTGGGTGGGATTTAAATGAAATAACAAATAATATAAACCATGAAGCTGTAATAAAAGAATGCGGTCCTGGATGAAGATGAAGAGAAATTGCTTTCATCGTAGCATATATGTGCATAAATTGTCTTCAGAATGTACTGATTCAAACTTTACGAAGTGTTTCGTCAGAAACGCCTACTTTCCTTTTTTTTTAAATAGTGATTAATTATGTAAAGCGGCAATCGCACTTGCTCATTCACCTCCTATAAACATTATCGGTAGCCACTGGCATTACTACTGGTAACCTCGAACTTTGATTCGGCGACCGTATTGGGCGAACGTCTAAGTGTAATTGTCGCTTAATACATTCCAAGAGTGTATCGATGTTTTGTCTAATATATAATTCATTAAGTATTTATAAGATGTTGTAAAACAATTACGTGTGTTATAATTAAATCTACCGTGTTGATTGCTGTATACAGCAAGAGATGAATAAATATGTAATAATATTAGGTAAAACAAACAATTATTAAACCTGGCACCTATGGCCGAAAAAAAAATGAAATATTATATTACCTTAAACTGACACATGTCAACAAAATGTTGAGACTTCAGGGCCGTGTTTGAAAGGCAATTTCGTATGGCGTGCAACTTCCATTATTTATTTGTTCGTAGCACAGACACCTGTCTAAATCACGAATTTTTAACTCGCCAATTGTTGCCCCTATGGCACATGCTATGAGCCCCTGAGAGGTATATGACTGTACTTAAAGTAACCCTGTTCTGTAGCCTAAGATTAGATATCTTAGAAATTATTTCAAGTGTAAGCATGATAATTATAAAAGTGATAATGTAAAATCACGTAACAAACTTTGTAAAACAGGTCTAATACTGTCCACTTGTTGCAAAATGTTATAATAGTTATCATTATGTAGTACAAAAAATACTGATGAATTGATGAAAAATTTAAATTGTAATTAACCCATCGTATGCGGGAGCACGGATCAGTGTACGGGAAAACATTAAGAAAAAAATATTCGACGCACACGAGGGGTTGATCAATTATGTAGTCCTAATTTTTCTTCTAATATAGTAATGTACACCAAAATACTGCATTAAAGTATTATTTCTCTTACCCGAACATTAATCTGGCGCGGACCTTAATCATAAGGTGGATTTAGACCAAACGAGCATTCGCTCATTCTATCCCCCACTCAACGAAATTCGTTGATTTCGTAGAGTGGGGGATAGCATGAGCGAATGCTCAATTGGTCTAAATGCACCTTTATAGGACGAAATCTAAAATAATAATGATAAATCGCTACCCCAGTATTACACGGTTCTATGTAATATTTTCGAGGTACCTAATTTATTCTGGACTAAGTTGAGTGTCAATGTGACAATGTTGAAATTAAATGTCGATAAAAAGTGTAACCTTGTTATATTAAGGCAGCGAATACAGTGTTCTATATGTTACATTTTGGTGATGATTGAAAGAAAACCGGGCAAGGTGGAGACGTCTAGGGCTTGTCCATTAATCACGTCATAAGATTCTGGCCTACTTTAGACCCCGCCATCCCACATGGTGATATTTTCAGTACCCCCCCTCCCTTTAACCAATATGACGTGTAATTTATTGCCAACTTAAGTATACCTTTTAATAACACTTCAATTTACTTATTAAGCACACATGATCGGAAAAACTTTTTGCCAACTACGAGATAAATGGCCGCGAAGTTTTAAAACTCAGTTCAAGGTTTGACACCTGGTTATGTTTAAAGTGTAGTTCAGCAGAGAGTAACAAAAAATTACACGTGATTTGTCCGTTGACCCCCCTCCCCTATGGTGATAATTGGTGATTTTTTTCTTGTACCCCCCTCCCCCTATACAGTATGACGTGATTAGTGGACAAGCCCCTAGCCAACGCAGCCAGTTACACTGTTAAAAATTAGGGAATTTTACAGACGAAAAAATTACAGAATTCTGTAAAATTTCACATTTTTTCGTCTGTAAAATTCCCTAATTTTTAACAGTGTATGGAGTCGGACGAGAACAACTTTCCTAATGTGGAATCACTACAATAACCACGACACGACCACTTTGGCAAGAGTGAAAGACTAAGAAGAGAGAGAAATCTGCTTTGTGTCAATGTTAAAATTTCCAGCTGATAACTGTTGTATATGAATAAATAAATGTACCTATACGTCATAAAACAAACCCCCAGTGCGTACGAAATGAAAACATGCCGAAACCGAAGTTTTGTTTTTGTACGTTAAAAAAATGCGCAAAGGATAATTTTGAGGAATTTTCACTGGAAAAATGTTTTCGGGCTTCAGAATAATAATACCTACTTTTGTTTATTATCTTAACACAACCGTGTTGCAATTAAGTACGAGTAGGTACATATGTATAGTTGCCTAATTGAAAATAGACGAAACTGATGTCTATTTACTCTTCAATAGGAGTTATCGATAGTATAGTACAGACTTTACTTTAATAATAACCCTGGTAAAATATGATATAGGTATGTGAAAATATAATATGTCTCTAGTTGTTCTCTTTCACGCCCCAACTATTGAAAATAGCATCATGTTAGGCGTAGTTCCTTTTTATACCGAAAAATTGCATCGATTCTACGCAGACGAAGTCGTGGGCATGTAAGGTCAATGCGGGTAAGACCGTCTATCAGGAAAGTCCGTCTACCGACTGATTTCCGATCCTAATTGGACGTAATTATGCAAAAAGGAACTGATCCACATGAATTTGTCATTGTAAATATTAACTTTTTTGTTTTGAATTAAGATGTTAATAAGAACGAAAAATTCTTATGGGTTGGTTCCCTTTTGCATAACTACGTCCAATTAAACAGTATAAGATGGATATGACGGACTTTCCTTCAAAATAAAATATGCCGGACTTAGCCGCACTGACCTTATGTACAATCGCTATCAAATATATCGCAGCAGCCTCGGTGCTGAAAAATATCTAAATATGCACTCTAACGCCATGACAATAAAGGCCTGTTCAGATATTTGTGAGCACCCTGGCAGCTCCGATATATCTGATGGCGAATGTACTTCGTTGACGTATCCGCCTCGAACAATCGTTGAGTAAATATTGATAAACGGTGCAAAGATTTATAAACAAATATAATGGCGATAGGAAATGGAATTCATAACAAGTCATCATCATCATCATCAGCCTATGTTAGTCCACCGCTGGACGTAGGCCTCTCCTATTAACTATGCATATAGACGCATTAGGAGGTAAATGCCCATAATCGCCACGCTGGGCAAGCGGATTGACGATCGCAGTAATGTGTCCACTATGATGATGCTGCTGCCCATCATCAATCGTTATCAAAAAAAAAAAAATGGTCTGGACACTTCAATTCCTTAGTCGACTCTTACGACACCCGCAGGAGGAGTTGGGGTGGAGACAAATGTATTCTTACTGCCGTCGCCACACGGCCTACATAACAGGTGTATTTAAATAATACACTTGTTAACTTGATTTGCAATTTTCTGGTGTTAAAAAGCCCTTTCCTTAATGGGCCACCTACAAACATGAACTAAATGCATGTTTGCATAATTTGAATAGCATAATTTTGCATAAACCAGCGTGACTCAGGTGTCAGTAGATAACCATGACAATAACAGATAAAAGAAAGTTGATTCACCCTGTGTACTTTCTGTCCATCCCGCTCGTTGCACATTGGCGCGAGCGAGCCAGTACAAATTAACAATTATGATAAATAACTAAACATCCCCGGGGTTGTTGTCCCGGTTCACCAAGCGAGCGTAGCGTTTCCGCAAAATAAATGATGTCATGATCCGTAACATGATTACTAGTATTATGACTGCTAAAAGCGTCCCGAGAGCTAAATCTGCGATAAGTGGCATTGTCACTGTATTTAGTGGGTACAGGTACTGTCAACCAATTGGAAACTCAAGAACCAAATTCTAAAGTAATCTCGTACTACATGTCATTTTGGCAAGGTTCTGGAGTTGCCTAGGGTCCCAAAGGGTTAAATGCACATTGCACAGGAGTTATTATATCTATAATTACCGGTTAAAAATTTAAGTTCACGCCACGATTTTGATACGAAATCGATTTTTTCGGTTATCATTTTTCCAGCATTGAAGTCAACGCTTGTTTTCAACCAATATGTGGCTGATTATTGAGCTATTCCTTTTTAATTAATCGTTATTTTCGAACGTGTCGGACAACTGAGGCAGCTGTGGCAGCTTTTGGTAGTCATGTCCACGCGGTGTTCATTCATACTAATGATGATCAAAAAATTACAACTTCACTTGCCTCTGAATTATTATCGGATGTGATGAATAAAACTGTCCTGATTTTATGGGAAATTATTATTAAAAAGCTGTCGAGTCACTAAGACATCGGTAGAAAAAAAATTTGCTCTTAACACTGAAAAAAAAAATTACTACTCGAAAGTCTATTTGTATCGAAATAATGGAGTGAACTTAAACTTTTGACTGGTACTGTATACTGATAGGAACAGTCCAGGTACAGACCTGACATGCTACCTCGAACTTCGAAAACTGTGAATTTCGGGCATCTGTCTGTCCCTATCACTCTAACGAAGGCGCCATCGGAGTGACAGAAACAGATGCTCGGAATTCACGATTTTTTACGCGGTAGACCCGCATAGGGTTGCCAACCGTACTATATTATATAGTATTGTACCATATTTCGACTCTCTGTACTGTATACTGTTGAATAAAAATATAGTACGCAAAAATACTATATTTTTGGAGGTTCCGGGTCACACTAATGAATGCTGCTGATGGAGATTAAAGGTTCCAAATTTCTAGAATGCTCCTCTTACCGCTACCTAGTCAAAAGTAATCTTATGTTTTCTTAGGTTACCGCGAGGATTACACATGAAACAACACTATGAAAACGGATAAACTCGCGTATATTAACTAATTCATGTAATTAATCTTTAAAATTTATTGTCTGTGGTTTAGTATATTTTTCTTTGGTGGGTAGTTTTGTACTTATCTTTCTTATTTTGATGGAGGTAGATCTATCAAATATCCTCCATTGTCAGTCATCCGCAGACCACGAACCCTGTAAAGTGTTCGAAATGTCGGAATGAAGTTAAAATTAGTTAATATACGCGAGTTTATCCGTTTTCATAGTTTTATTTTAATCTTATGTTATAAAAAATAAAGACTTCTCAAAAAGTAAAAATTTTTTTACAACTATATTTTTTCGTGTAATTTTTGGAAAATACTATAAATCTCTAAAAAATTGTTGGCAACTCTAGACCCGCTGTTCCCTGACGAACAGCTAGAGTTCCACTAATATTGGCTTTGAGTCAATGGCCAGGTATGCTGTACGAATTACCAAGGATTCTGAGGGGACGGAAAGGTGAGTAATGTCGACCATTTATTAACAGCGTTTCAGGTTGACCACTGAGGAATATGTTATCTTGGATCAGGACTAAAACGCTAAAAGGTTTGTTACGCGTAAGAAAGGCTGTCATGAAGCCTCATTAACTATCCCAATATTAAGAACATCTAGACCAAATGAACATTCGCTCATTCTATCCCCCAATCTACGAAATCAACGAATTTCGACGAATCACGTTTTGTGTAACGAACGAATTTCGTAGAGTGGGGGATAGAATGAGCGAATGCTCGTTTGGTCTAAATGCACCTTTACGGGGTTCTATGTTACATTTTCGGGGTAATTACATCTGCACTAAGTGTCAATTGATTAAGATTGATGATAGGCAGCAGCGTCATCTTAGTGGACACATTTCTGCGATCGATCCGCTTGCCCAGCGTGGCGATTATGGGCATTTACCTCCTAATGCGTCTATACGCATAGTTAATAGGAGAGGCCTACGTCCAGCAGTATAGGCTGATGATGTAAGTGTCAATTTGACAATGTTCCAATTTCAAGTCGACAAAAGTGCAACATAGAACCTAGTAATATTGGGGAAGCGAGTAGTTAGCGAACTATGAAATAATTAAAAATATTTACTAGAGGTCAGAAAATTTCTTTACAACAGGCGAAATAGGAATCTCTTATGTACCGAATGAAATTGATAGCACATTTATGAGTTAATAAATTGCAGGTTTTAGTAAAGTATTTAATTCTGAGTATTCATGCGATATTACAAATAACTGGAGGAGAATTCCTTGGACTCATTGACTTATTCATGAACAGCGCGCTACAGCGAACTCCAAAATCCGCATTGTGCAAGACTGCACAACTTTTTATAGAGTTACCTTTTTTACGTATTATTGTCTATGTTTTTGATTTGTAATTCTTTTATTTTTTACTGACATTATAATTCTATTCTTCTACGGAACCGGTGCCTTTTATTTCAGTATTTGTAAAACGCATATTACAAGGATTTTTCTCTGTCACTCTAATGACGCCTTCGTCGGAGTAAAAGAGACATCCTCGAAATTTGCAGATATCGGAGTTCGCAGTACCTAGTAGGTCAGTCACGCAGCCTTTATATTATTCTGTCCCGTTCTCCCAAAGTGAAATGTCAATTAGACCGATAAGGATACGAAGAATAAGGTAGGTATTTGGAGTTTTCATCACACTTGCTGTCTAAGCGCGCCATTGCTTGCATGCATAGCGGGAGTAATAGAAAAGTAAAATTCCCTAGGGAGTAATAGAAATGTCAGTACGTCATTTATTTTGTCTTAAAACTAATTTTTTTGTCGGCAAGTGCGATGAAAAATATTGTATGCATCACGGTCGGTAAGCGGAATACTGACTCGAGTCATTAAAAACCCACCGCCATCGGCGTCGGGCTTTTAACACTCTCGTACTTACCTCCCTTGATGCACAATGTACTATTTTGTGGACATTAATGAATAAGGGAATTAGTATATGTAGGTATGTGAATTTCCCTAAAGGCAATTTTCTTTGGGATATGGTTAATGGCACAGCACAGCAAACAAATATTCGCCATTCGCCTATCAATTTATTTTTATCAATTATAACTTTCTACATCTAATAAATTATTGCACACTGCACAGCTAATAAAATAAATGCCTAGCAAAAACCAGTAATTTTGATATAAATTTGGATTATTCTTGCATAGAAAAAGGTGTTTTTCTATTATGTCTTTTAAATGCTACCCATTTTCTTTTCCAAATATTGCTTAATCAAAACTTAATATATCGTGTGGCTGTTCAAGTGTTCATATAAATTCAGAATATAAAATCAAGGTTCAATATAAATTGCACTTCCACGTGTGGGAGACCAAAGGACGTGTTCGTATATTGAAAATTTGATTTGGTGGCGTTCGAGAAAATAGGTTTTACAAAACGATCTTGCTGTGAAGGCGTGCCACACTAGAAAACTGTTCACAGTTTTCAAGGAGATGTATTCATTTTTGGAGCTTATAACGCAGCTTAGTATTTCCACCTTAAGGACAGATGACCTTATGAAGATCGGGGGAGACGCTGGATGCAGCTCGCTTCTGACCGGTGTATAGAGGGCTTAAGGGAAGGCCTATGTTCAGCAGTGGACGACTTATGCCTGAAATGATGATGATGATCGCCATGTGGACACTTTCATGTTGACTGTTTTTAACCGACTTCACAAAAAGAAGGAGGTTCTCAATTCGAGTGAATTATTAATATTTTTTTGTTGTATGTATGTTACCCGTATGTAGACGTCGAGTCGTATCAGGGTCTTAAGGAAAAGGCACTGGAAAGGACCACATGGAAATTGCTTCACAGACAAGAGCTCTGCTCTTAAGTTTATGATGATGTTACCCGATATCTCCGAGAATCGTGAACCGATTTTAATTTTTTTATTGTGGTCGAACGTGTATAACCCCGAGATGGTCCAATTGGCACCAAGTTGGGGTCTGATGATGGGATCTTGGAGAAATCGAGGGATCAAATATTATAGGTACATGTAGGGCGCTTTACTTGGTAATTTTCATTAATTTACTAGAATTTTCATTCAGAAAGTAGGATTTGATGAAGGAAACCAATGATGGAAACCACATATGATAGGATATTAAATCGGTTGAAGTTGCTTGTTTTTAATTTTTAAAGGGCCTGGCCGGACTGCCATGGTAAAATCGCCCCTGGCAAAATATGAAATATTGATATGCAGGATTATTCGTATTGTTACTACATATACTACTACTGGATATTATGCATCAAACTATTTCCGTTTACGAAAAAAATTAAAAAAAAGAAATTTTGTTTTTTATTTTTTTCTTTAAAACCACGTATCCGATTGACTTGTTCTTTGGATATTTTATAGATATATCAGGGATACATCAAACAAAAAAAAAATTTACTTCCTGACTTTTTGTTAAGCATATTTTTTTTTAAATTTATGTTTTAAATTTTTTTTTTTTACCACATACGTGTTAGCGACACCTACTATATTTTCATATAATATTCGCAATTTTATACTCTATTACATATATTTTTATTAAAAATATTACTTTGGATCAACAACTTGAAAAAAAAATTTTTCATATACATAGTGAACAAAATTAACCTTAGCATTGTTTAACGGGAAGTGGCCCTGTTAGCCTAACATGGTCGCTCTTGTCACAGAGGCTGTCACGTTCGCACTCACGTACTGGTGGGAGGGTACCAGTACGTGAGTGCGAACGTGACAGCCTCTGTGACAAGTGCGACGATGTGTTCTCTGTTTTCCCAATTGAAACTAATTATTATTAAAAAAAATAAGTTTTATTTTATTTCTCGCACTAGTGGGAAATTGAAGCAGTCATATTATAGCTAAAAACTGAGTTCAGTTTTAAGGCACGTTTAAATAGAATCTGCTCATTTAACAATTACAAGTATGTATGTTATTTTATATTCTCTTATTTTTTTTTTCAAGTAGGGTATAGTATCAGTTTGAGCCAAAAGAATACTTAAGTACAGCCAAGGGCATTAATATATATACACTTCTCCATACTGATCCCTTACAAATGTGTCTACATATTAATGCACTCGACTGTACCTCCATATACTTAGTAGTTTTGTTTCTTTTTAATAAGATTATGATTTGATTTGTATTAACAGTGTGGTAAATCTTTTAACGAATCAGCTCTAAACTCTGTTAAAAGTTAATGTATATTTATCGAACTTAAGCATAGTTTTAGCCAAGCTATCTTTTATTTTAGTAGCCGGGTCCACACAGAGTGAGGCACGCCGCGAGGCAATTTTCTCTCGCGGAATATGTGCTATGTAGACGTGCCACAGCCGAGGCAGTGCGTGCTCTTTGCTCGTCTGAGCAACCTGCCTGGGCCGAGGCACATCTACGTAGCACCTTTGCCTCGCGGCGTGCCTCGCTCTGTGTGGACTCGGCTACTAAAATAAAAGATAGCTTGGCTAAAACTATGCTTAAGTTCGATAAATATACATTGACTTTTAACAGAGTTTAGAGCTGATTCGTTAAAAGATTTACCACACTGTTAATACAAATCAAATCATAATCTTATTAAAAAGAAACAAAACTACTAAGTATATGGAGGTACTTAAGTATTCTTTTGGCTCAAACTGATACTATACCCTACTTGAAAAAAAAATAAGAGAATATAAAATAACATACATACTTGTAATTGTTAAATGAGCAGATTCTATTAAAACGTGCCTTAAAACTGAACTCAGTTTTTAGCTATAATATGACTGCTTCAATTTCCCACTAGTACACGCTAGAAATAAAATAAAACTTATTTTTTTAAATAATAATTAGTTTCAATTGGGAAAACAGAGGGCCT
The DNA here is from genome assembly GCA_025490895.1 of Thaumatotibia leucotreta. Lineage (NCBI taxonomy): Eukaryota > Metazoa > Arthropoda > Insecta > Lepidoptera > Tortricidae > Thaumatotibia > Thaumatotibia leucotreta. The sequence continues at coordinate 25,706 of JALPQI010001614.1, read as the reverse complement.
ACCATGGTCGCACTTGTCACAGAGGCTGTCACGTTCGCACTCGCGTACTGGTGGGAGCGTGACAGCCTCTGTGACAAAAGCGACCATGTTAGGCTAGCAGGGCCACTTCCCTTTAATTAAACAATACTAAGGTTAATTTTGTTCACTATGTAAGTATGTATATGAAAAAAAATTTTTTCAAGTTGTTGATCCAAAGTAATATTTTTAATAAAAATATATGTAATAGAGTATAAAATTGCGAATATTATATGAAAATATAGTAGGTGTCGCTAACTCGTATGTGGTAAAAAAAAATATTTAAAACATAAATTAAAAAAAAAATATGCTTAACAAAAAGTCAGGAAGTAATTTTTTTTTTATTTGATGTATCCCTAATATATCTATAAAATATCCAAAGAACAAGTCAATCGGATACGTGGTTTTAAAGAAAAAAATAAAAAACAAAATTTCTTTTTTTTAATTTTTTTCGTAAACGGAAATAGTTTGAGGCATAATATCCAGTAGTAGTACATGTAGTAACAATACTAATAATCCTGCATATCAATATTTCATATTTTGCCAGGGGCGATTTTACCATGGCAGTCCGGCCAGGCCCTTTGGTGATTATGTTTTATAAATATCAGACTTACACTTAAAGGTAGTACTAGATTTATACAGGGTGGAAAAATAAAAAATATACATACGTCACGTTACTTTTTGTCACATTTGACTGGTTCGAGTCCCGAGTGAGGCAAGTGATTTTTCAAAAATCCTTAAATGCAGAATTTATTGTTTTTAAAAACGAAGGAAAGTCTCCCTTACACAAAATGTGCTATTTACAATATTTAAGGTAGTTGCCATAAATGTGGCATTCGTTTTTTCCACCGTGTAGAATCGCAGATTGTTAAGGGCTGTGGATACCGCCCTCATTCAATCGGTTCGATGTGAACAACATTTTTTCCATGTTTATTTAGATCCTTCCATAACGTTTTCCTTCGTACCACTCGAGAACCTTTCAGCTCCGGCCCATTTTGACGTACATTTTATTTTTGTCCATTCATTCTCCATAGCATCCAACACTCCACATTCATGAACGTCACTGACAGCATTTATAGCTGTCACCGATTAAAAGCCGGCTAATTGTCTTTTTATATACCTATTATACCTAAAATGGGTTAAGTCTGTAAAATATTCGATGAGCTGGTAAAATTGACGAAACATCTCATTGGTTTCGGCTATAAATGTATAAGTTGTTCTTAGCTTTTCTCGATAAATACCTTGATGTTTTTATGAGGGACGAACAAAAATAGCGACCTTGTTAGAGATGCAGCCGTTGATCGCATCGATGCATCTATGTAATTACTCAGACTATTCTAAATTCTAAAGGTGCATTCAAACCAAAAGGGCATTCGCTGTTCTATCCCCCGCTCTACTAAATCAACCAATCACGTTTTGTGTAACGATCGAATTTCGTAGAGTGGGGGGTTAGAATAGCGAATGTTCGTTTGGTCTGAATGCACCTTAAGGTTATTTGTGGAATTTGTTTCAATTATCTACAATACCATGAATTCGTAGGAGGAGTCATTCGGAGGAGTTCATTGTAAGAGGAATATGAATTCGTACATTTCCAGGAAAAGTATTTTGCACTACATATGTACCATATTTGTTATTTAACAAATATTTGCTTATACATCATGTTCCGAGGGGATTTCCGTTCTCCAATGAAGACGAATAAGTAAAAGTGAGCCCGTTGCATCCCCATAAGCCGATACACGCGCGAACGTTTCATAATCCTGCCTGTATACCGTTATCAATAGGGTGCCAATCATTTAATGTCTATTCGGGATAGTGGCCTCTTATTAGGGAATCTTATTTACCGTTACACTAATCGATTATTATTATTACCGAATATACATAATTATGGTTTTATTACCGAATATAATTATGGTTGATTGAATGGAGACCGGGAGAGTTGCGTAGTCAATAACTTAATTGATATTGGATGGTCACTGTTACAACGAATCAAATAAAAAATAATGTGAGAAATAATGAATAAATTATTATCAATTCAGCAAGCAAACATTTGCTTACATTTTACAAAATAATAACATAGTTGAAATTAATATTTTCTTCGGTTACCGTCTATCCGTTTCGTATATATGACGTCACCCGCAAACCACAACCCTGTAAAGTGTTCGAAACGTCGGAATGAAGTTAAAATTAGTTAATATACGCAAGTTTATCCGTTTTCATAGTTTTATATCATAGTTGAAGTTAGTTAATAAGTGCATTATGAGTATCCTAATAAGTGTATTGTAACTATCCTTTTAATAACAAGTCTATCAAAATTACTATTTCAAATCGTAAACAACTTTCATTTACTCTAGTAGAAATGAAACGACAATATTTCGTTACCAGCCGCTTGTTGTTCCACAGAACTGGGCTGAACGTTCGGAACAATTATGTTCCAGCTCTATGTTATGCTTCATAACAGTAACGCAATTACTGGAGCTCGCGTGGAATTTCGCTTCGTTAGTTTCTAGAAAACCCCTGGGCCTCGAACGTCGAGCTTCATTTCACAGCGAGGTTAAGTTTTAAAGCTGTATTAAAATTCTTAGTCTTTCTTTGTTAGTATTTGTTTCGTTGTGTACGAACATCACGCTCTTTGGGGATTTTTATCGCATTATCATCTTTACCACCAAACGACCAACGTGAAATTATTTTATGTAAGGCCGTGGGTTTACTGGCCGGCGACCGGCGACCGACGCGTGTCCGCCGCCGACGACGTTCGAATTTTTGAGGGTGGTTTCTCTGAAACGTCGCCGGCAGCGGGTAACGGCCTAAACGAACGTAACGTCATAATAAATGACCATGCGATGTCCGAACTGACACGTCGTTGATTAAGATTTAAGGCACTGATCCCACCAAAAGCGAATTAGTGATTGATAGCTCGGCCATAAAAAACGAACAAAAGTTAATCGCTGACGTGTAAAGAAAAAAAGACGATATTTGAAGCTACTCAATCAGCTAGTTAGTTACTAGCTCAGCAGAGAACTACAAATGTCGCCGTGTATTTTCTTTACTCGGGAGCGATTATCTTTTGTAAGCACACAGGTCAATCATTGAAATTGACATTAGCGCCATCTGTGGTAAAAGCAGTAAAGCAAACAGCAGACCGTCCTACATTCTCCGACATTGTGGTCATCATACACGCGTCGGGATACACTTTTACTCGCATTCCTAATACGGATGCGTATGCGTTTCACTCCTCGCTCGCGGCATACCAATCTGTTCTGTGCTCGGTGATTTATCCAGTATGACGTCACGATTTAACCCGTCATCTCAGAATATATCAGGCTATATCACACATAATTAATTGTCATGTGTAATATATCGCGCATCCAAAAGGACTGTTCTCTCTTCTGTACTCAATACACATATTACTCACAATACACCTGGGATAACTCGGGGCATTTATACGAAAGTGATGTAGCAAAATATTTTATCGACTAAAAATATATCGATGTTACTGTGAATGACAACATCAAAATGTTATTCGGCATAAATAAATATTAGGTACTTACTCTTCAATTAAAATAAAAAATAAATTTAAAGGGGTAGTTACGCGTTTATTTTAAAAGAGTTTTCAAAATATACAATTAATATTAAAATATCAATATTTAAATTGTCATTATGATTAAAATGACATCTGCATACTTTTACTATCTGAAGAGGCCCGATATCAGATATGACATCGAACCTCTGTACTATAATCAATTATATCGCATCTTTTTAATCGATATCAAATCCCTATAAGTTGCCCCCAGTTATCCCAGGTATGCATGAACAATTGATACCAGATTCTCATAATTTTATAATTATCGGATCACATACACCGTAATGCTAGGGCAACAATAGACTTCTCGTAGTATTCCAATGTTTATGGCAACTTTATTCACTCCCATTCATCATCATCAATCATCATATGATTTTTCATCACATCATCGTCCACTGCTGGACATAGGCCTCCCCCACATTTTTAATCACACTTGCTGTCTAATCGCGCCATTGCTTGCGCGCGTAGCGGGAGTAATCGAAACGTCAGTCACTCAATACGTCATTTAATAATATTATGTCTTAAAACTTATTTTTTTGTCGGCAAGTGTGATGAAAAACATTGTATGCATCACGGTAGGTAAGTATTTACCTCCCTTGATGCACAATGTACTATTATTCTAAGTTGTTTATTTTTAATACTTACGAGTATGTTTATCATTGTCCAAAATCTAATATTTATTTTATTTTGTTTCAGGTAAAAATCTAGTCCTGTAAAGTTGTTAACACGTGAACAAATATGGACATTGAGAGGTTTGGTTTAAAATAAAGAAAAATTAATATATAATATAGGTACAAATAATGTATTACACTCGTACCTAACAGGATTTTAGATTTAAAATTAAATTTCATAACGTTTGGTTAACGATACTCGTACCCGAAGAGAAACAATTATGAATGCGATATAGTCTGACATTCCATCAGCAATATCAGCATCCTTGTCATAATGCCACAGGGGACGGTTTTGAATTTCACCTTAGCAGTATTTATTTTGATATAGTTATTTTTTTCTGTAGAACTAAATAATGTAGAAAGAAACTAGAAAACAAGCAGCAACACAAATTTTAATCTAAAAGTCGCCGTTTCTACACACACTCCCGTAAAAAATATGCTCTACAAAATTCCGAACCTTTACTTTGCATTTTAATTACTTTCACACCTATAAACTAGCATCTATTCTACTTACCCTAATAACTGATGAGCTATCGCTTCAGGAAACTACAATATCAGAAAAAATATTGTATTCGCTATCACATAATATGTTATCTCGGCAAAGGAACCAATTTATCTATGGCGCTTACGTCTAGCGGCGTTGTATTTGTATACTTACGAATCTTCACTGTCTCTTTCTATCATCACAAATGTGGAAATTACCCAATTTAGCCATAATAGCCATATAGATACACCACTATTGTTTAGAAAATGAAGGCATGCAAGATGTACGGGCGTGTATTGCCGCAAGACGCCTTCACTTGCTGCACGGAACACCAACTGCAGCCTTGATTTGACAGACTTTAAGCGCCACCAAAGAAATACGAATATATAAACTTATACCTCGAATTTTGTATACCCGATAAATGTTATATGAGAACCGTATAGTTTTCAACCGGTTAACACGTTCGCCCCCGGTACTGTTTCACTATCCTAATACTACAGTGCCAGCCTATGCCAGTGACACGCATGTGTGACCGAAATTATTGTACTCCTATGCCGGCGACACAACCGGTACTGGAGTACGGTTATTTTGATCACGTATGTGTGTCATTGGCATAGGAGTCAGAATTTTTTGATCACAGACGCTGTGTCACCGGTGTCGAACGTGTTAACTGTAATGTTAACTTTGTTGTGCAAATAAAGAATAAAAAAAGGAGGAGGTTCTCAATTCCTCTGTATGTTTTTAATTAATAGGTACTTCTATTGTCCCATATTACTCGTATACTGGTTGATGAGACGATAACCCGTAAAGTTAAATATGTATACATAGTAACAACATTCCAGACCCTATAGTACTTTTATTCCTAAATGTAACATGTTTAATATATTCTAAGATTAATGCCGCTTTTTAATTCCCGCGCTAGCATACAAAAGAGTTTTCTCAAACATGCAATGAAATGTTGTAGTTAAGTGCCAAAAAAGTAGCCGGCAAGTACCTCTTTTTTAAATTTCATTTGACATAGGGTTGTGACCTGGCATCTTGGCTTTTAGCCAATAATTATCTGTAAGTAATATTAGTATAAAAAAAAATATTGGCAAATTTTTGCAGTTATAATTAGGTATTTAAATTATATAATTTAAAATAAATGTATAATAAGTACTCAAAATTATATTTAAAAAGCAGTATTATACGGCGCGATCCGTCGGCCCCGATCACTGCATGCGATTAATTGGACCCAACCGACCGCGTCGTCTAATACCGCTTTTTTAAATAAAAAATTTGCAACTTTCAAACAGGTCAATCTTAAAAAAAAAAATAAGGTGTCGGTGTCGTATTTGACTTTTGTTGTGTTTCAAAGACTTAGTTATGTAGTTGACTTATAATTTCTTAGAAAGAAGATACATTTTTTTGTTTCATTTCATTGCATGTTTGAGAAAAGCATTATACATACCTCGGCCATGAAGTGACGGGTTGCCGTCCGAATACTATCCGGCCTCGCTTCGCTCGGCCGTCTACATATATTCGGCCGGCAACCAGTCACTTCCCGGCCTCGGTAGTAATGTACTATTAATTACCGAATTACTGAATAAATCCGCCATGTTGGAATTATAAAGAATCTGGAACGTTCCTTTAAAAATGTTCCAATCACGCCTGGGAAATAAATTAGCTCGTAGAGCGATTTAGTGCACTTTTATGGGGAATTGGTCCCGTGTTTTTGGGACTTCGCGGCGACACATTAATTTTATGGATTATATAATTTATTTTTTGATTTGGATTTGGATTTGGAGTATTGACTTTATATCCTAATACGTTATCACTAAAATAAACTAATAAATTAGAACTAAAACTAAAGAAACATCAAATTAAAACTAAAAGACTAAAATAAATCTAAAAAGTTGGGGCCCCGTGGCATGGTAGATACCAAAGATGCTGGCAGCAGTACCTCGCTGTATCAGTGATGCGTTGAGAAAGTAAGGTAGCTGCCAGCCCGGCGGTCACCAGTTGCATCGACTAGAAAAAAAAATAGTCGAATTGAGAACTTCGTCCTTTTTTTTTGAAATTTGTTAATAATATTCGGACTGTTTATCATTTTCGTAAGTCTATCTCAGTCCACTGCTGGCTGTTGGCGTCTCTTATTAGTTATGCATAATATGGACGCATTAGAAGGTAAATGCCCATAATTGCCACGCTGGGCAAGCGAGTTGGCGATCGCAATAGTATGTATATAGTCATCAATAAATGAATGATCACTAACACTTAAACCCCTTAGTCGACTCTTACAACATCTTACAACAACCACAGGAAGAGATTCGGGACTGAGATGGACTGTTCAAAATGCGCCTTATTAAATTATGCTAAACTTGACTATGCCACAACAGTTCATGCACCAAGCTGATTAACTCTGTCGAATATCTAAAAGCATTCGCTTAAAAGTCGTCAAAATCACTTCAGATAAATGCTTAATGCAAAGTTCACGCCGAAACAAATTCAACCTTCCGAGACGATTTCAAGAAAGTTCGATTTGTCTGTCTTCTAACCCTCCAGATCATGCTTTGGACAGCGTTTAAGTATATTTCGGGAAGTGTATTTTTAGCACTAGTTCGAATTATTTTGGTAAATTACATAAGTCATCTTTTACAATATCAATCCACATACAGACATACATGATTCGGTAAATAAATATGCAATTTTCACTGATTTTAGGCGGCCGTGGCAGAGTAACTAAATGTTGTCAACTCTCCACATGTTATTAAGTCTAAGGCAAGAACAATTTTTTAGTAATTTTAAGTATTTTTGAATGCATGTTGTGATATCTGGAAACTCGATTCGAGAGTAAAATAAAAATATATAAATAAATTCGCGTTACTTTAAGCCAACCCGTTATATTATACTACGTAGAATTATTCCTAAAATTATATATAAAACAGGATACATAACTGAAGTAATCGACGCGGTACTTCACTTATTACATTTTTAATCATCCCGCCTGCATATCCAACGAATAATTAGCACAATTTAAGTGAAATAAGACAACTTTGCGAAGTTAGAGTTTCTTGGCACTTTGGAAATTTAATCTGTCTTGTAACAAATTACTTGTGAAGGTTCTGGATGAAAGGTAACTGTGGTGCGTCGTTGCTCCTGTAAAATCCGCTATGTGATTGATTTATGACTTTGAAATTGTAACCTAGCAACTATACTCAAAGAAAATGAATTAATTAGAATCCCCCACATGTTGGTTTTTGCAGGCGCAACCATGCTGTGACAATGAAGGTATTCATGTATTAAATCATTGTTATAACATAACTACAAGTGTTACAATTTACAAAATGCGTTTCTTTTTCTTTGGTATCTAATTGTATGTGTAAAGTGACGGTTTTTATTATCTAAGTTTATTCTACAATGAAATGATAACTGAAATATTTAAATAATGAATATCTGTAAGTACATTGATTTGATTTTTGATGTTTGATTTTTAGTATTTTTACGTATTAATGTAGGTTCGATGCCTAGAAAAACCTAGATTTGGATTTTTTTAATGGAGTTTTATTTAATTTTCAAAATAAAGTCTTCTTTCCGCAAAATATCTCATCTACGATATTTAAGGTACTTTCCCTTCATGTCCCATAATCGTGGGACTAGTTGGGACACCTGGTATATCTGACATATATGTTTTATAACATTAAAGAATTTGAACATGAATAGGTGTTTAATGTACTGTACCGATTTTCCTTTATTCTACTCCAATAAGTATGAAAAGATACACAAGGGTAAGGTCAATGCCCGCATAAGGGTTTAACATCCACGTTAAAACTCTTCACAGTAGCCGTACCATGACTTTGGAAGTATCGGTAACGTTAAGTTTTTCTTGATACGTAAAGCATGGGTGCGTTTTTTGAATTTCACCAGTGACTTATTCTCACCGAAAACAAGTGATTTTCCTTGAGTTCGTATTTTTGAAATGTCATCGGTGACTAGAATTGTCATACCTATGATATCGCTCTACCACCACCACCCACTCGATTTGAAATCACCGTGTGACTATTTTTGACAGTTAACTTAGTGACACCTGCCATCTTTCAAAACTTTAGTTTTATTTTCAATTACATTGACACTCCGTTTTACGTTCGACCACTTTGACAGAACCTAATATGAGTTATGTTTTATGTTCAGACATCGGATTCCGTGGGGCGAAAGATCTTGACAGCTAGGGACTTCCTATATCGATAAACTCGTTTATCGATACTTGTTCTAAATACTAGTGATCACACAAAGGTTTGCTTATAAAATAGATTTTTATTAAAAGAGTATTACCCAATTTACCCATATAATAAAATAGCAGCTAAATTTTCTTCTTCTTTTTTGAAAACGTTTTTAAAAATTTATTCGTCTCAATTTTTTTTACGATTGTCCGATCTATTATTGTTAAAGTAAACCACCAGATTTTTTTCCATATATTCGGGCGTTAAGCGTTTCAGTGAAAACGGAAGAAAAATCCATTTCAGGTGGCTAGAAGACTTTTCAATTTCTGTGGAGGTTATAGGAGCATAACAAAATTTCATAAAGTGATCAATAGTTACAAAAAAACACACACAATATTGGGGGCGGTCACTAGTCTATAGAACAAGTATCGATAAACGAGTTTATCGATATAGGAAGTCCCTAGCTGTCAAGAAGTTTCGCCCCACGGAATCCGATGTCTGTTTATGTTATAGGTAGTATGAAAAATTAAAACCGATACTAAGGGCAGCACTAATACATCTGCGCAAAAAGGAACGTAACAGGATAATTGTCTATGACTGACATTGTACAATTTCTGCATGTTGGTAAAGATCGTGTTGAGAATCAAAAATACGGCATTTGGAAAACAGTGACTTCAAATCACAGATGAAAATTTTAGTCACCAGTGATCTCGATATCATCGGTGAAATTCAAAAATCTCACTTCAGGCCAACGCACTCGCTCCAATACGTCAGTGCGAGCGGGATAGAATGCTTTACGTATCGAGAAGAACTTACTATGAGTTGGAAAGTATCCTTTCCTTCTCGTTTCCAACTCATAGTACGGCTACAGGAATCGATATTGCCATAAACGCAAAACCATAAAAACAATCCACCAAAACGCCCACGTTAATCAAAAACTCGAAGCGGCAAAAGAAACATAAAATTCTACGCGAATCCGGAATGACGTAAGCGACGGCAATTTTCGTTGAAGAATCGACATTGTCCTTGTAATCTAGCTTGTTCCATTTCACTGAACTATAAAGCGATTGATCCAGAATCCAAAGCTGTTGGTTATTTTTTACTTTTTTTAGTGCTATGCCCCAGACCTAACCAGTATAGTGTGGTCTTTGGCCTGCTACCGAACACCGGAATCCGAAATTTCGGGAATTTTTCTCTGTCACTCTAATGACGCCTTCGTTGGGGTAACAGAGACAAATCCTCGAAATTTACGAGTTTTGCTGTTCGCAGTAGCAGGCCTGATTAGGTATGAATACTTACGTACTATGATTTTTAGGTTATCTTATAATTATTTATGTGACTGGCTAATAAGAGGAATTAAACACGAGCGATTTTTGGTCACTATGTCCATGGGCTTCGTCACATAAAAAATAATCACATACACAACTTCATCTAGAAAAACCTAACGTTACCGATACTTGCCAGCTCATAGTACGGCTACAGAGCTGGACGGTGACGGTGACAATGTTTGCCCAATTCGGTTTTCATCTGACATAGACTAACACCAGACTCCGTACTTTGAGGTGTTCACAACACATACACGGTGTTTCCTGAGTCTCTAATAACCTCGTAAACACACACCGTATACATCAGTCAAACTACAAAAAAAAAATAATAATAAGTTGTACTAGAGTCTAAATGAAGCTGTTGAGCCAAGAATGAAGGAAGGAGAAAAAATCGTCACATCATAGAATAGGTACCATTTCAGACGGCGACTCTTGCTCGAAAGTCGCTTTGAATTAGATTTTCTCAAATAATAAATATCTTGGGACATCTTACACAAATCGACCTAGTCCCACGGTAAGCTCATTAAGGCGAGGCGAAGCGACGATATATATAATAAATAGATGCATAAACAGCCACGCTCAACGGCCAAGGAACAAAAATTTGTCATAAATAAATAAATACACAAATGCCGTTGGCGGGATTTGAACCCGGAACCTCCAACGTCGTAGGCAACGTCGTCACTAGTCACTACCAACTAGGCTACGGAGGCTGACATCTTGTGCTGGAGGTGATCTGTGTCACTAGTCACTATCACTACTAGTTACAAGTTTTAAATTGGATTTTTAGAGCGTCGTATTTGCTCCCATTACTCGGGTTTGTGAGTTTTCCGCGAATTACCCATTTTAATTTCAATACAATGTTATCTTGGCAATGGAAATAGTGGAATACGTAACGTAATTTTTTTGTGAACCTTATCAAATTATTTTATGAAATGGTTTTTTATTGGTTATGACCTATTAAAGAAAAAATACCGAATTACCGACACCCCCACCTCCACCTCCGACGTTGGTAAAGTGGGTATTTTTTCGTTTGTTTATTATTATATGACATCTAATATATATAATATTCGTATACCTATCCATAAATAGGGATCCTATACATATCAAAATATTTGATTTAACAATTTTGTTCCACAAAAAAAAATGGCATAGTGTTTTTGGCAATGGCGTTGTGGCAAACCATTTTGCCATGTTGTGTGGTCATATTCTCAATAGGTCTTCGTCTCCACTTTTCTACTCTAGCAGTTTTTTACATATTCGTATTTTAAATTACGAAGTCTGTAAAACAATGTAACACACAACTCTTTTCAGTCGGATACACCACTAAACAAGCCTAACTAATGATATTGTTGCATACGTGAAATATGATGCTGTGCAACTATCCAGGCCGTGTCTGAAAATTCATATGCGCGGGCGCACCAGAGTCTAATATTCGACCAGTGAAATGCGACCTGTACAAATCTACATGTTGTCTCTCTTTTTAATCGAAAAACAAGGAGGTTCTCAATACGACAGATTTTTTTGCATGGTATTTATATTGTTATTAATAGAAAGGGACGCCGAGATTGTCCTGTTGGCACCAAGTCGGGGTCTGATGAGGGATCTTGGAGAAATCAGTTGAAGTCATTTTTTTATTTTTATTTGGTGTTTATCTAATAGAACAATACATGCTAATAGACGGACAAACGATGGATCGATGTTCGCGGTTGAGGCGATGTTGGCTACGCTACGCACTCATCATTCTCATCAGGGCCTAGCACTAAAGACGCCAGCGGCCCTACCGCGAACTCCGAATTTCGCAAATTTCGGGGATTTGTCTCTGTCACTCTAATGACGCCTTCGTTGTTATGACAGAGGCGAATCCCCGCAAATTGCGAACTCTGAAGTTCGCAAATTTCGGAGATTCGTCTCTGTCAGTCTAATGACGCCTTCGTTGTTATGACAGAGGCAAATCCCCACAAATTGCAAACGCCGAAGTTCGCAAATTTCGGGGATTCGTTTCTGTCACTCTAATAACGCCTTCGTTGTTATGACAGAGGCAAATCCCCACAAATTGCAAACCCCGAAGTTCGCAAATTTCGGGGATTCGTCTCTGTCACTCTAATGACGCCTTCGTTGTTATGACAGAGGCAAATCCCCGCAAATTGCGAACTCCGAAGTTCGCAAATTTCGGGAATTCGTCTCTGTCACTCTAATGACGCCTTCGTTGGTATACCAGAGACAAATCCCCGCAAATTGCGAACTCCAAAGTTCGAAAATTTCGGGGATTCGTCTCTGTCACTCTAATGACGCCTTCGTTGGTATGCCAGAGACAAATCCCCGCAATTTGCGAACTTCGGAGTTCGCAGTAGGACAGCAGAAACAAAATATTTATAAGTTACCTGTGGTAAACCCTCAACTCGTGCGCACAGATTAACAATCTGAATTAGGTACATCCAGATCAACACGCACGCTCTCAGCAACATCGTCTGTCTATAGGCTAATCGATAACACCTTAAGATAATTCGTTAAGGACTATAATTCTTTGATAGGCTAAAAAGAGTATACATCACGTGTGGCGTTGTTAATTTACCGGTCTATTAAATACGGACAGATACAGATACACGCTATATTTCTTTATCAGAAATGGCTAAGCGCAAATCGCACTGGCCATCTGAAGTTATTTGTATACTGTTTCATTAATAAAAATTAGTTTATTTTAATTACTTTTGTTATATGAGATACAAGTTATCTGCGCACGCACAGGGCGTGAGAAGTAGTGAGAAGTGAGAACACATATATGAGGCCAGTAGCGCCACCTATCGAATTTTATCTCAATTATCGTATCAGCTGTTCGCCAGCGCACGCGTCGAAAGTGTAGTCGTGCGAGATAAAACATAGATGGCGCCAGAGGTAAAAGTATAGTATCACATACTCGTAGAGATTAAAGTAGTAAACTAAAAAATATACCGGCCAAGAGCATGTCGGGCCATGCTCAGTGTAGGGTTCCGTAGTTATTCAAACACTGGGCCGATTATGTTCGAAATAGTTTTAAGTATTTAAGGATCAAAAGTTAGAGGGGAGGGTTATTTTTCTTCTGGAGCGATTATCTCTGAAAATATGACATTAGAAAAAAACTTTCTTTCAAGACCCTTATTTCTTTTAAGAGACCTATTCAATGATACACCACACTATAGAATTACAGCAAAAAAAAAGCATCCCCACTTCACCAGTTGGGGAGGTACCCGAAAAAAAAAAACTACTTTTTATTGTACCACTTTGTTGGCATTATTAATATGTATACCTGTATCAAATTGCAGATTTCTAGTATTAACGGCCACTGAGCTATGCTGCGGACAGACGGACGGACGGACAGAAGGACAGACGGACATGACGAAACTATAAGGGTTCCGTTTTTGCCATTTTGGCTACGGAACCCTAAAAAGACAAGTGCGAGTCGGACTCGCGCACGATGAGTTCCTTACCATTATCAATTTGTCATAAAAATACGTTTGTTTTATGGGAGGCTCCTTAAATATCAATTTGATTCTACTGTTATTTTTTGTTCTGCTGCAACTGCAACAGAAATACAGCATTTGTGAAAATGTCAGCTAACTGTCACGGTTCTAGAGATACAGCCCGGTGACAGACGGACGTACAGACAAACAGACAGACAGCGGAATCGTAAGAGTTAAGGTCCCGTTTTACCCTTTGGGTACGGAAGTCTAACTAGATATTTTTGTCAAAATAACATACAAAATAATCCAACGTTGACTAATAGATTGGATAACTGAATAATGGTTAATAATAACAATAACCTACTGCCATTGTTAACAAACTAGTCATCTAGACAAACAATGTAATGGCTGTTCTAAATAAATAGACGGAAAAAATGTTTTCCTCAATGACGCACCATTGACGGGATGAAAATTCGAAGAAAATTTTGTGTGTGGTATGACCTCGGTGAGCGATAGGTATCTATCTTATACGAATATCGGTATTAAATAAGAATATTTATTTTCCTTTACAACTTCAACGTAATAGCATAAAATTAGACTCTTCAATCTCTTAGACACACCCATGGAAAGTGGTGACAATAAGGTGGAAGTACTAGTACCCGACGCTGTACCAATACTCGTCATCACAGCTTGAGTTGCCATCGATGAGATAAAATCAACTATTAGGGCATTTTAACGATGATAAATGTATATAGGTACATTTCATGCTTCATGTCCCAACTTTGAAATAATTAGCTTGTATCTAAATTATTTGCATAATTTTAAGACAGGCTGACATTTAATTAGGACAGAGTTTTAGTATTATCAATGTCCCAAAATATGACATTCAAACTTGTACTGAGGTGCCATCTATTAGGACTGCCAGCAAAAGCAGTTACTTAGTACAACGGAGTTGACTAGGAAAATTAGCTTTTTTGAGAAATTTTGATATTGTCACCCTATAAAATAAATACTATTTAACATTACTTACAAACTCCTCTTTCAAACCACGTGACAAAACTTTATGTAGTTTTATAAAATTAGCAAAATATCGTGATTCAAATAAATGTTCTCTGTTAACATGTTACGTATTGGTACTTCCACCTTATCTGTTGTTACCACACGCCCAAAGTGTACCTAAGTACCTATAAACACAACCTGTCTACAAAGTTCTCCCCTGTCGAGTTCTAATAAGATTACCACTGCAACTAATGATTGCATTATACTATTACCACGGTGACAAACTAAATCAAACTCTAACTACCCTAGTTAGAGTTGATATAATTGTTCCGTTCGGGCCCGCATGGAAAGTTGAGGTTTGATGTACTTGTGTTCTAAGTTCAGGATGTGGGTTCGACTACCGGATTATTCAATTATATTTATGTTTATTTCGTTTTTAACGATTGATGCCAGTGTTGCTTTTATTTATGGCAAGAAAACCAGTTACTTATTCTGTTAAGATTTTCTTATAATTGCTTTATGCGTTCATATTGTACGCACAACAAAAGCCTCCTCAAGATTTGAACCCGGGACCTTTAGCTTCGAAGGCCTGATTAGCGTTTAAACCGTGTGGAAATCTAATACGGGCGATAAATTAAACCAGGCATGGATTACGAGTTTTTATTTTTTATTTTTAGTTTTATACTTAATTAATTATCCCACAGATTTATTTTAATATTTCCGGAGCAGCAATAGGTACGAACCTTTGTTAATACGAGTATTGATATGTCATCTGCTTTTTATATGAACTGTCAGCGAGCGTTCAACTTGAGTGTGTTGCTCTACATTGCGTGCCAAATTATTTCGTACGGGGGTGGATTTCATCAAGAAAATTTTCACCATACAAAATTTTTTTTTTCTTTTATTAATTAAATGCATAAATACGTATCTAGAATTGTTAAGTTATATTTATTAGAGTATCTTGTTATGATTCCACACTAATTTGATGCATAATTTCGAAATTATAGGCATCAAAAATATTTTACAAGAGATGGTGATGACGACCATGCCATGGTTATGATTTTTTAATGGATGGCGATGATACTATGTGTATGGTAATGACGATTTACTATATCATAAGATTCATAAGGGTATTAAATCAAACAATTTTCAGTCAAATCAACAATGTATTTTCAAAGCGCCTTTGAATGTTTGTAGTTTATTCCAAACTTCCAAGCGAGTTTAGTTCCTGTCTCCTTACATTCCTGTACCAAAGAAGATTTTGTCGCTGGCTTCTTTAGCGTCTTCACTGCTGCCTGACTATCCGTGTATATGACCACGGCCCTCATCTGCTGCACTTGCTCCTTTATGAGCCTTACGAACCGTAGTATGGCACAAACTTCTGCCTGAAACACACTCGTATACCTACCAAGTGGGACAGATACCTTTTCCCCCAATTTCGGGATAACTATATAGTATCGTGGTATAGTAGGTATGCCTGCTCCAGCTAGACCTGAGGAGCTTCTTATCGAACCGTCAGTGAAGCTTATAAACGTCGGATGTGCGACGTTTACCTTCCAGTTGTCCCTCTCCCCAATATGTACTCTATATTTCTTATCGAATATCTTCTTCCTCTTTATGAGGTCATTGTACCATCATTTCCATTTTAGACAGTACCCTATCTTGTATTAGTTCGTGTCGCTTGTGTACGCAACTTCCTCTCCATTCCTTGTATGCCTTCATTCGGTACCAATATAGCGCCTTAATACCTAGTATTACCTCTAAGGCGTGTCTCGGGTTGTCGGGTTTCCTCTGCACCTTTGCTAGGTACCTCTGATATTTTTTAATATGTGCTCTGTGCCACCAGACCACCGCTCCATATAGTACTTGGGAAGTATTATCGCCTTGGAGATCCATTCCAATATCCTCGACTTTAACCCCCATTTCCTTCACACCGCTCTTTTGTATTGATACAGTGTTCTTATGGCTTTCGCCGTTTGTTCTTTTACATGAGTTTTGTACCTAAGCGTGCTACCCAGAGTCACCCCCAGATACTTTTGCTCGTTTACCAACTCCAGCTCCTTGTCATGTACCCTTTTGGGCCTCATCTCTTCTGTCTTCCTTTTGTTAGTGAATAACACGAGCTTCGTTTTTGATGGATTTAAATCCAGTCTCTCTCTCTGCACCATTCCAGCACTTGTTGGATACTACTGGCCATTATGTCCCTTATGGTGCTTAGTACCGGTCCACGTTCGACTATATAGCACTCCGTCATCGGAGTAAGCTTGCATATATAGGCCCCCCTTATTTTCTTCACTAATGAGTACAAGTCCACCCTGTGGGAAACCTCTTTTAGGACTAATTGACTGTTTATATTCCACCCAGTGTCGCCTTTATAGATCTACACTTGAGCAATTTCCCTATCCATAGCGCTATTGTCTTGTTGACTCCTTCCCTTCTCAGACTTTTCTCTACCGCTGAACATTTAATGGCACTTGCTACTACAAGAAAAACCAAAAATTATGGACCAATTTACAAAAATTGTCAACTCCATACATACAGGATCATAACCATCCATTGCTTCAGTACCGGTATTGACACGCTCGGTGTTGACGATTTCACACAAAATCCTAGATTATTTTAGAACAAGTATACTTAAAGCAACGTCGACGCCTCACTAGTAAGTTCCTTTAAGGTTACGTATTCCCAAGTAATTAGTTTAAATATTATTCAATTACTTACTGTAAACCACTCGTGGATGGTTATGACGCCACAGCGTGTTAATCACTTATTGCAGTCACATTTTTATGATTTTTTTTGGTTTGAGCCCGCAAAGACAAACGTGTACTCGGTTCCGCTGTTTCACCTGAATTGAGGAGGCGGGCGTGGGTACACCCGGTATATTTAGACGCACGAGTACAAAACTACCTCAACTTTGACAGTGCGCTTACGGTGTTGATGAATTTTTGGTGTTAAACTTTTAAATATTTTAAATAGTACTTACGCAATGAAGGATTTTTATCATATTTTTTTGAACGTTTAACAACAATATTTAAAAACGATTACTGAAGTAAAATTCGCAATCGTACGTTTGATTTGCGATAATTTTCAGTACAAATATGGAGTTTCAGATTTTTTTGTTAGATGGTGATGACTTTTGACATATAAAACATTTTATTAAAATGAAACTATTTAGATTTCGATTATTTTGATCAAAGGGCCTTAAAGATAAAACTACTGAATAACGAAAAGAATAAAAATCAAAGTAAAAAACCTAAAATATATTTTTTTAAACACCGAAACGCAACTTTTTTCCGAGTTTTGAAATCCACCCACGGATGATTGCTCTAAATATAAGTAAAAGTTACCTAAAATGTACTTATAAGGTTACATTTTAGGTAACTTATAGGTTTAGTTTAGGATATAAATATCCTAAACTAAACGGGGGTTAGTTCACTTCGCCAGTATTAGACTTACATCCTGTATAGTAGGATAAACAGAGCATAACTCTACAAAATCTTAAATAGGCACTAAAAGAATGCTCAGACACTAACCCTTCTGTGGTAATACCTAGGTAAACCGTGTAAGCACTAAGATAAGTAGCTCTTCACGCTCCGCTCGCCACAGGGGATGGATCTAACAAGTGTTTCTACCTCTTATCTTCACTTTGTAACACAAATTCGACTTTATTCCGCTCGAAATATAATAAAATGTATTCAGTTTCGTAGGTTAGGAGACGATTATGATGGAGTAAATTGTGGTAAATGTACCTTGGTTCAATAATAACCAGACAGAAGTCGTGGTGGCAATAACAACAATTATCTAGAAACTTCCTTTGAATTCATCGATAAGTGAATACTAATTTCGAAATGACATTTCATATTAGCTGATATTTTCAACGGATAAATAGAAAATAACTAAAATATGCTGATTGCTACTCAGCAATGTTATCTATGGTTTTTTTAGGGCAATTTTATCATGTTTGGGCGAATTTTTATTTTGTTGTAGTTTTTTTGAATATTCAAAATTTTTATGTTTTCATTTTTTTCTGCTCAGAATCGCAAGCTCTTTCGATCCTCATTAGCAGAAAAATGTGTCCCAAGAATTCCATACATTTTTTATGTATGGAATACAAAGTGTATGAAAAATAGTAACTCAATGGATTTTTTTTGGGACATTTTTTTATCTCTATCAGGATCGAAAGAGCTCGTGATACTGAGTAGAAAAAAATTTAAAAAAGTCCAAATTTGGAATTTTTTTAAAAAGGACAAAATAAAAATCCGCCCATTTGATCAATTTCCATCCAAAGTGAGCTTAATTCTGGTTTACTTTACAATTAAGCCTTAGTACTTACTTACTAGACGGGCGCAGTGATCCATAATGAATCTTGGCCTCCGACAAAAGAGCACGCCATTTCACAACTAAGCCTAATTTAGCATTTTATCTAATTTTATGTAGAAAGGGTTTAGCAGCCTTACCGGACAAGAGGTGCCTTTCCCCACGGATGAGGTCAATATTTTAGGTGGTGTACTAGCAGGACCTAAGAATACTCCATGCTTAATATCAGCTCTAGATCTTCTTTTGTTTCAGAGTTATTCAAGATAATGTAAAATATACAGGGTGTCGTTGAAAGTGGCATATTTCGTAAACTGTTCAAGTTAGATCAACCAAACAAAATTGTGTTTGATAACAATAAAATAAACTACAAAATGCATATTTTTAACCTGCATCTTGTCCTTATTTTTCATAATAAGAAAAGGTTTCTTGTTTTTTTTTCCATATTTTTTTTTATTTCACGCGGAGGTACACCTACAAAAAAAATATGCATACATAGCCACTAATGTCCACTGTATACATAAATAAAAATATTTCCGTAAATCATCGTGCGTCATGCCAAAAAAAAATTTTTTTCAGAAGTAGTCGTTACTGGCATACAAATAAAGTACCAGTGCAGTGTGAACATAAGTTAGTGTGTAGGTATACAATCTCTCGACACTTACCGCACAAAATATCATTGACGTAAATTGACTTATTAGTGCATTTGCTATATAAATCAGCCTCTTGTCCAGTTTGTATGCATTTTTTTCTTTCCACATATATTTTTTAACGTTTTTTCACAAGACTTACACTTAATTTTTTCCATTTTCCAACAGAAAATGCAACAAATCAAATGTCGAAAACAATACTATGTGTCAAATGTTTATCTCTCTTTTATAAAGCAAATGTATTAATAAGGCCTTCGTCCAGAAATGGACATCCAATAGTAATTAAATATAGTATTTAGTCACTAAAATAATTACGTTAAAGAATGGAATGATTTAATTCAATTTAATTAATTGGAGTGTTGCAAACAGTGCTATAATTTTAATATTATTAATAATTTATTTAATTAATCTATGTAAATATGCATGTATACAAATTTAATGTAACTTCTATTGGAAATAAATGGCTTGATTGATTGATTGATTGATTGATTGATTAATAAGTCAATTTACGTCAATGATATTTTGTGCGGTAAGTGTCGAGAGATTGTATACCTACACACTAACTTATGTTCACACTGCACTGGTACTTTATTTGTATGCCAGTAACGACTACTTCTGAAAAATTTTTATTTTTGGCATGACGCACGATGATTTACGGAAATATTTTTATTTATGTATACAGTGGACATTAATGGCTATGTATGCATATTTTTTTTGTAGGTGTACCTCCGCGTGAAATAAACAAAAAAAAAGGAAAAAAACAAGAAAATTTTTTTTATTATGAAAAACAAGGACAAGATGCAGGTTAAAAATATGCATTTTGTAGTTTATTTTATTGTTATCAAACACAATTTTGTTTGGTTGATCTAACTTGAACAGTTTACGAAATATGCCACTTTCAACGACACCCTGTATATTTTACATTATCTTGAATAACTCTGAAACAAAAGAAGATCTAGAGCTGATATTAAGCATGGAGTATTCTTAGGTCCTGCTAGTACACCACCTAAAATATTGACCTCATCCGTGGGGAAAGGCACCTCTTGTTCGGTAAGGCTGCTAAACCCTTTATCTCGAAGTCATAATGTTACTTATGATTTTGTCATATGAAAGAATAACTTATCATCAATAAAATAATATCTAGTGGACGTCTCTAGCATAATTTTTTTCGTGCCACTGTGACTTTTATGTCTGATAATATGCCTGATTATCATTTAAAATTAATGTAAATATGTAGTCATGTTCGAAATTCGAACACGTTCTGAAACAAATTGGTTTTGCGACATTTAATTTCCTGAAACCGAGTCCTGAGTCGAGGACGAAATGATGACGAGGATATTTTCAAAAGGGCTTATTTATATATAATTTTCATAGAGAAGTGAGATATTTTGAAAGATACCTCTAATATTTTGAAATTCTTTCCTTTTCCAAATCACGTATCTCAATAAATTCTGTAAATTAAAAGTAAACCTTACTGGTTTATCGTTCTTATCGTAAGTATTGTTTGCCCCTTTCCCTCTAATACACTTTTTGGTAAGACCGAAAGAGAAACAATACTTAGGGGCTTGTTAAGTTAGGAGACGTTTATGACTAACTAAATACACCGAGATACGAACCCGGAACCTCCTGTTTCGTAGACATGGGTGATTATGATGTTATAATAAAAGTTATATGCAAATACCTATGTGCTCTGAATAAAGATACTAAAAGCGGCCTATTTCCATCTTTAAACGGAATGTGTTTCATTCCAGTGCATTCTTGTTTGTCTTTCATACCGCTGAAATAAAGGATAGCTATTGTTACATAGCTACGTAAAACAAAGAATGTCTGCTGTAAGTTCATTCCATTTCGCCGCCATACTTACGGCCCGTCCACGTCTTGAGCGGCGGCGGAAGCGTCAAGGTGCATTTAGACCAAACGAGAATTCGCTCATTCTATCCCCCACTCTACGAAGTCAACGAATTTCGACGAATCACGTTTTGTGTAACGAACGAATAGAGTGGGGGATAGAATGAGCGTATTCTCGTTTGGTCTAAATGGACCTTCAGCGGTCTTTTGAATTCATTGCGTGTGGTCTCAACTAAACATAGTGCGCTGCACGTCTCGACCGCGCAATGGGTAGATAATTCGCTTGCCGCGCCGCATTTCGCTCAAAATCGTGGCCGATCCGTTACGCAACCTCGTATCTCTCTCGCTCACTTGACGCTCACTTTTTGAGTATGTTTTTTTCACTTTTTAGAATTAAGTTAATTTTATAGATAGTATTTAGGTATTTTAATTTTGTAATTTTGTATATATATTTATTGACATGTGTTTTCCTTAACATTAAATTAATTGAATTTGAATTTATCCATAGTAAGAGTGAAGGAAAAGTGACATTTCCATGAAATGATTTCTGTAGATTCGAAGTTGAGTAGGTAGGTATAGCGACGATCTGTCGATAGTACAGTTGTTCTATTTTCTTACCTTACATAGATGTGTAGCATCTCCATGTATGATTTTTGTCAGGTCGATACATCGGAGGGCCATCTGTACTGAAAAACGTTGTACGATACACGTACGAAAAGGAAATTCGTAACTCGTGTCGATTCAAAACGCTCCGTTCGTTCGTGTTTTATTTATCGCCACTTGTTTCGAACTTCTTCTTTTTTGCACTTGTATTATAACGTCCTCATCTGCCACTAGTATGAGAAAATTAGCATCAAAATTGTTGATCAGACCAAATAATTCGTGTAGTTTTGAAAGTTGGTACGATTATTCCGTAACTGGAAGAGTTGAGGTGGTGACAAATAGTCAAATATATTCTTATTGCAGTCACTACGCAGCCAAATATCCTTTAAATTGCATTAATACGAGCTGGAAAACCCTATTTTTGCTCCATTAATGTCTCCAACTGGCTATGGAGTCAGGCGATCTATACGCCTATTAGAACCGCGATAATTGGTAACTGAGGTAATTTCACACTCTTCTGTCTTAATTGTGGAATTAACCAAATGGCATGCTCAGCTCAAGGTAAGTTAACACCCAGGGTGGGATATGGCATAGGCGGCAGCGGAGAGGGTTTATATAATTGGTTGATCATTGAGTCACTTAAAGAAAGACGGCTGATGGCTTAGTGCCCAAAAGTAAAACATCAAATTCAATGTATTAACGGGTAGTCAATGAAAATTACATGTCGCGCAGACTTCTTCCAATAGCGCGGACAATCTTGCGCGGTGAGTTGCGCAACCTCGAGTTTTGAATGTTAACTGCAATTAATATTGCAAATGGAGGGTACACGGACAGAACACGTCTAGTAATTTTAGCAACATCCTACCTATATAATTTCTTTACCTATAAGGATCTGCAGAGCTTCTGATTCTGAGTAAAAATTGCATAAAAGTAATTTTAAACACAAAACTCTCGTGAGACTCATTCATGCTAAAATTAAAATTATATTTTACGCGGGTAACTCACGTTGTTTTTAAGTCGAAAAATGCTCGACATGGCGATTGGCTCTTGAAGAAGCTCCTCATGTACGGAGCGAAACATGTCGAGCATTTTTGACTTAAATACGTGAAATATCATTCTAATTTTAGTATGAGCATAAACATATTGTTTAAGTATTTAACATAACCTGTTTGTTCACTTGCGCTTCGCATTATTTTTGGAAATTCTATTTGATCTGGCTCCCACGATACAGGCCTTGCCTAGTGTGGGGATCACTGTAAAATTCATTAGTATGCAATGTATTTTTTCGCCTAATAAACTTTATTTTTTTTTTGATATCTTTATAAAAGGGGATGTCTATGTTCAGCAGTGTAGACTTCTTATGGCAGATATAATGACGAAATCAAAAAAAGCAACCATAAAAACCAGTTAGCGACAATTGCGACGCTTGTTCAAAACGCTGACGCTCATGCCTTGCGCCGCCGTCCCAGATAAATCACGCAGTCTTCCGGGCATCGTGTATTATCGAACAAACGCTAACGCCTTTGAGAATCGCTGCCGTAATTAGTTAATCTGTCTCAAATGACGGAAACTCCGTCTTTATTATCCCTATTGTTTCGCCCACATTTTGGTTTACTTATATGATCAACAAAGTCAAGAAATTTCTAATTAAAAAAATATTCCTATGAATGTCGATAGAAAAGTCGATATTTAACTAACCACTAGTGAAAAGTGCATTTTTCTTCCCGCCGTCCGGGCTTTGATGATCAACCACGTAAAAGGCAAAAAGGGCATATTCACTGTAATCTTATGCCATAATAATGTTAATATAAGACGAAAAATGTTATGTATCTATTTATAATTTTCACTTATCGCACTTAGTCTAAAAAGCATCTTAGATTATATGCGATCAATTATTATATCTACTCAGTAGGGTAAGTAGCTACATGTACCTGTAATTGTTATGCTATATATATTTCAATATTTTATTCAGGTTTTAGTGACAATATACAAATGTTGTATATTTTTCTTTTGATACTTGTGTGTAACCAACCGACAAAAAGCGCGGGTATACTTACACCAGGATATTGAACTTGGATTTTTTTTTACTACTTTAAAGGCAAATAATAAAATCAACAATTTGACTGCCGTTATTTGTACAGGTAGGTATACTACCACAAAATGATCTATTTTATTTGAAAAAAATAGGGATGAGGATCCATGACCAACCATTTAATACTTAAGCAATACTTTTGCCACGATTACTTCACAGCCACTAAAAACTATTAAAATGTTTAACTTATATATTAACGAAATAAGCATAAAGATAATAATCTTTTATACTAAGCGTAGCATAGTAAATATGCGCTATAAATACCGGTTACAGTAAAGGCGTAACGTCCATAAAATGCTTAAATCACATGCGCCCTTTTTCCTTAAGGCCACGAAAATGGCGAGAAAGTTTCCCATTTTAAATGAGCTCTAAAATGCTATAAACAAGTAAAAAGAAACGACCGTTAACACTAAACGATCTTTTAACTATATTATAATGTTAGGGTTCACACGAAACTATATAAAGATTTAATTTAAATAAATAAATAAATATCTTGGGACATCTTACACAAATCAACCTAGTCCCACGGTAAGCTCAATTAAGGCTTGTGATGTGGGTACTAGGCGACGATATATATAATAGATAGATACATATAGATACTTAAATACATAGACAACCATGACCAAGGAACAAATATTTGTGATAAATAAATACACAAATAATGCCCTCGCCGGGATTCGAACCCGGAACCTCAAGCTTCGTAGGCAGGGTTACTACCAACTAGGCTACGGCTACGGAGGCTGACAAAAATTTTTAAAATTTTTTATCGTGCAAATCAAGAAATCTAAGTATTTTGGGAATTTGGTAAAAATATGAATTGTGGATAGGCCCCGCACAAGGTAGACTGAGGACCTGGTGAAGGTCGCAGGAGTCCGCTGGATGCGGGTGGCGCAGGACCTATCATTGTGGCTATCTTTGGGGTAGGCCTATGTTCAGCAGTGGACTTCTTTCGGCTGATACGATGATGAATTGTTTAAATTTTGGACTGTTCCATTCAGGTCCAAATGTGTGCGCTAATATATCGAGTAAAGAATAACGAATAATTTTATTTGTCAGCAGGACCAATTGACGTCCACCATGACAATTTTTGATGTTGTTGGCGTAGAGCCACATCCACATTAGTACATGACAACTTTAATTGTTCTTGACGTTCAAAAGGTTAAAGCTGTAACAAACCCATGATATGGTTCAGAAAAAATATGCTCAAACTTACGTACAAAGTTAAATTATTTAACTTTAAATCTAGCATTAGCCTCAAGTTACATAATCGTCGAAAATTCAATTTCATACTTTCACGTCATTTGTTTTTCCTACAAACTTTGTAAGTAAATCCTTTTGACCTTTAATTAAAAGTTACGATTTGACTTGGAGTTAAAACTTGCTAATTGTGAAAGCGTAATTAAAGAATTCCATAGCCTCACTAGAATTACTTTACAAAATGTATACTTTGTTATTGTTACATGACGTAGGAAATTTAGTTTTCCGCTGA